>PVIU01004272.1:62699-129724 GCA_004026605.1 Ondatra zibethicus
CTCCAGCACAAGATGGACACTGGTTAGACTCATGCCGGTAAGCCACAACTCAAGTGGCGATACACATTAATGGAGATGGGCTAAAATAATATGTGAGAGTTAGCCAATAAGGGGCTGGAGATAATGGGCCAGGCAGTATTTAAATGAATACAGTTTCCGTGTAATTATTTCGGGTATAAGCTAGCCAGGCACCGGGCGGTGGGAGCCGGGTGGCCCAAGGGGCCCTGCACCAGGAACCAGGCGCTGGGAACGCAGCCCGAACCCCTCATTACTACATATATGGCTGGATGGAATGACAAAGAAAATTCAGTAAGGAGAAAGACATACTTTTAAAAACCTGAAGGGAAATGGAGAAGGAATTAAAAACCTAATAATCTAATTAGAAAAGTCAGAGGAAAGACTTACAGTAATTTGGATCAAGCAGAAGACAAACTCTCAGCACTTGCAGATAAAGTAGAGGAACTGGTATAAATTAACACACACACACACACACACACACACACACACTCACAAATGAAATATGCAAGAAATTTGGGTCACCATGAAAAGACCAAGTCTATGAATTGTAGGCAGATATAAAGAATTCCAGGTCAATGTTATAGACCAGATCTTCAACAAGATTATAAAAGAAAAAATTTCCTAAATTAAGGAAAGACACACCCATACAAACCCCAGAAGCATACAGAATGCCTGTAAGTGCTAAAAGAGAAACTCCCCATGACACATTGTTGATAAAACACTAAATATACGGAACAATGAATGTTAAAAGAGAAACACTATACTTTATACACAAAACAAAGCAGCTGAATTCTTGAGGGAAATTTTAAAAGCCAGAAGATACTCCAAATTCTAAATGTCATGGGTGCCAACAGACTACTCTACCCAGCAAAACTGTCAACATATGGTTAAAGGAGAAATAAAAACTTCTCATTATAAACACGGTGTAAGTGAATTCACATCCACCAAACCAGCTGTACTGAGAATACTGAAAGAATACTTCAGACAGAAGAGAGGAATAACCATAGCCAAGGGCCTACAGAAAAAGATCAAATGAAGCTATAATTATTGAGACACAAAATAAGACTAAGAATACAAGAAGATATGAGAGCAACAAACATACATCTTCAAATAGTAAATTTATGTATTAATCATCTCGATTCTCAACAGAAGAATCTCAAATGACTGAAAGATACTTAAGGAAATGTTCAACATAGAATGGCTGGTGTAAGATCAGAAAACCACTGATACTTTATGCTGGAGAGGATACAGAGTAAGAGGAACACTCCTCCATTGCTGGTGGGAATGCAAACTTGTACAACCACTCTGGAAATCAGTATGGCAGTTTTTCAGAAAATTGGGAATCAACCTACCTCAGAACCCAGCAATATCACTCTTGGGCATATACCCAAATGTTGTTCAATCATATTACAATGACATTTGTTCAACTATGTTCATAGCAGCATTATTTGTAACAGCTGGAACCTGGAAACAACCAAGATGCCCCTCAACCAAAGAATAGATAAAGTACACAATGGAGTACTACTTAGTGGTAAAAAAAAATGACATATTGAAATTTGCATGCAAATAGTTGGAACCTGAAAAAGCATCCTGAGTGACTAACCCCAGACCCAGAAAGATGAGCGTGGTATGTACTCACTCGTAAGTGGATACTAGCTCTAGAGGAAAGGATAATGAGACTCTATTACACAACCCCAGGAAAGCTAAGTAACAAAGAGAACCCTAAGATAAACATATATAGATCCCCCTGGGAAGTGGAAATAGACAAGATCTCCTGAAAACATTGGGAGCATGGGGGTGGAGAGAGAAGGGAGGGAACAAGGGGAGGGGGATGGGGGAGAAGAACTTGAGGGAATGGAATAGATAAAATGGGGAAAGATAAAGAGGGGAGAAGGACAGAGAAGGAGAGCAAGGAAAGAGATATCTTGATTGAGGGAGCCATTGTGGAGCTAGCAAGAAACCTAGCACTAGAGAAATTTTCAGAAATCCACAGGATGACCCCAGCTAAGACTCTAAGCAAGTGGAGAGGGTGCATGAACTGGTCTTGCCCTGTAGTCAGACTGATGAATATCTTAACTATCACCATAGAATCTTCGTCCAACAACTGATGGAAGCAGAGGCAGAGATCCACAGCCAAGCACTGGGCTCAGTTCCCAAAGTCCAGTCAAAGAGCATAATAAGAATATGAGCAAAGAGGTCAAGACCATGATGTAGATACTCACTGAAACCTTTCTTGAAAAACTAAAAAGAAAAAGAATAAGAAAAAGAAGAAAAAAGGTAGAGAAAGAAGGAAGACAGGAGGAAGAAGAAAGGAGAGAAGGAAGAAAGAAAGAAAGAAAGGAAGAAAGAAAGAAAGAAAGAAAGGAAGAAAGAGAAAGGAAGGGAAGGAAAAAGAAGAGAAGGGAGAGGAAAGGAAAGGAAAGGAAAGGAAAGGAAAAAAGGAAAGGAAAGGAAAACCCACATATGCATAAAATTCTGGCCCACCGAATCTCACAAAAAGTGTACTACTGGATTTCAAGGCACAGATTAATCTCAACTCAGTAACAGGGGGTGATTTAAATATTCTACTTTCACTGAAAGACAGGTTATCTGGACAAAGTTAAATAGAGACATCAGAATTAAATGATACCATTCATCAAATGGACCTAACCAGATATTTACATAATATTCCATCCAAGCACCAAAGAATATACATTCTACTTAGCACTATGTAGAACTTTCTCCAAAATAAACTACAGACTGGCACAAATCAAATCTCAGTAAACAAAAAATAATTTTAAATAACTCCATGCTTCCTATCTGAATATAGTATAATAAAGCTTAAAATCAAAAGCAAAATAATTTCAACACACAAGCAGATGGAGACTGTTCCAAATATCCACCCCTGATCCAAATGCAGGACATAAGGGACTGGGAAGTGCCCAACCTCAACTGATATACCCACAATGAAACCACTATATCTAAGGCTCAGGGAAAAAACAAGGAAGTAAAATATTGTTAAGACCTAGAGGTCCAGTACATCTGTTGATGGATAGTGTCTCCTAGGCATGGCAGAAGAAATGAACACATAAAAAAACTCGACACTATGACTTTCTAAACAATACCTGCACAATGATAACCCTAGATAACATGACAATGTGGACATGGAACATTCCGCATGGACCCACTCATAGATAAAGAGCTATAATGGTCAATTGCATCTCACAGAGGAAGAAGAGGTTACTTCCAGGGAGGAATTCCAGCATGAATTGCCAAATCCCAAGCGATTAGCCTTGAGCACATCGATATATAAGCAATGTTAAATGAACTCAGTAATCTTTATATACATATATAACACATATATATTTATAATTGTATAATATAATTAATTAAATAACTAAAATAATAATTTGATATTAGTCAAAGAATATTTACATATAATTATTTATATACACTTAAAACTAAGACCATGAATTTAGAACAGGTTCATGGGAAGAGTTTGGAGGGGAAGGAAAGGTGGGAGTGATATAGTTTCTCAGTGCTCATGTACGATGTCCTCATAACACAGTCTTTGCATACATAGTGACCATCTTCTAAACTAAGTAACTACCATATTGGGGAGTTTAGTTGCTCTACCCCCTGCAAAAGACCATCCCAGCTGGACTAACTGATGATGATTTATTCCCCTCACAGAGTGGCAGAGTAGGACATGATATTCTTACCTGAAAATCCAGCTGGTCCCTACATCCTGGCAACTCTGTGTGATGTAAAAAAGGTACGCAAGATTAGGGAGGCATGATGTAAGATGATTCAGGTGTGGTGAGTTGAATTAGGAGTGCATACATCCCTGTAAGTAAACCCTCACCTATCTAAGCTCTGTATTGAAGCGCTAAAACCTCAGTGGTTTCCTAGAGTCAACTTTGGTGGATTTTACCTTATGTCTCTTCCTGGGAAATAATTTTAAGAACAACTTTGAATGTTGGTCTTCTTCACCGTCACTTAAGACGAGGTTTCTTGTTCACGGCAACCTATTAGGAATTGAAGTTTCTGGCTAAGAATTTTACATCATTATAATGATGTAAATATTTTTTTTCTTTATTAACCAGTCAAGGACTATTCCAACCAATAAGCCAGAGCTTTGCTGTTCTTGTAGCATAAAAGAAATCCATACTTTAGGCAGCAGTGAACTCTTGGAGAATATTTTCTGGGCCTGGTTTTTGTTAAATTATTTTCCCTGCAAAATGTTGTTAAGATACTTTAAAAACAGACAGTCTAATTCTGAGATACCAGGAGGCAGGATTGCCATTTCAAATTGAGGTTGAGACCAGGAACATTTACGGAAACAGGATTGAGCCGGTGACATAGGCCAGAGCAGGCTTGAGACAGCAAACTCCACAGGAGCAGGTACAGTGGAGCAACTGCTGCTGAAGTGGGCGGAAGCCAGAGACCTCTGCGGGTGTGGGAGTGAGTCTGGGACCTCCTAGGAAGTAAGTCTGAGTCAGGACCTCTGTGGGTCTGGTTATGAGTCTGGAACCTCTGAGAGAGTAGGCTGGAACCAGAGATCTCTGTGGGTCTGGGTGTGAGACTGTGACCTCCAAGGGAGTAGACCTGAGCCAGGACCTCTGCAGGTCCAGGCATGAGTCTGGGACCTCTGAGGGAGTAGGCCTGAGCCAGGACCTCTGTGGCTCCTGGCATCCCTGGGTCTGGGACCTCCAAGAGTGTAGATTGGAGCCAGAGACTTTGCGGGACCACCCCCAAGCCAGGAACTTTCTCAGAAGTGGATCCAAATCAAGGACATTAACCGAAACAGGACTGACCCAGTGACCTAGACCAGAGCAGGCCTGAGACAGTAAACTCCACAGGAGCAGAGCAAACCCTGGGAACATCAAGCGACCTCCAGGAACACGGAGTGATCAACAGGGTGACTGGAACCATGGCACTGACTGCACCATGAGGAGCAACCATCTGAGCCTTGGATCCACTGGCACCTGGAAGATTGATCACTAGAGTCACAGACAGCCCCAACTATACCAATCAGAGGAAAAGAAGGGTAGACAAGGTAAGAACACATACAACACCACAAAGAGCAACATGACACCAGTAAAAACTAATGACCCTACAACAGCAAAACTTAAACAAACAAATATAGATGAAACAGAAGAAAATGACCTAAAGAAAATAACTTTAGAAGAATGTTTGAGGCCCATAAAGAGGAAATAAAAAAATTCCTTCTAAGAAATGGAGAAAAAGACAAACAAAAAATTGGAAGACACAAAAAAAAATCACTTAAAGAAAACCAAGAAAAAGCAATCAAACATATAAAAGAAACTATTCAAGACTTGAAAACTAAAATAGAGAAAATAAATAAAACACAAGCTGAGGGAATTATAGAAACAGAAATCACAAGAAAATGATCAGGAACCACAAATGCAAGCATAAACAGCAGAATACAAGAGATGGAAGAGAGAATCCCAAGTGCTGAAGATACAAAAGAGGAAATAGACTCATCAGTCAAAAAAAGCATTAGATATAACAAAAGCTTAACACAAAATATCCAGGAAATATGGCACACCATGAAAAGACCAAACATAAGAATAATAGATATAGAAGAAGAAGTTCAACTCGAAAGCACAGAAAATATATTTAACAAAATCATAGAAGAAAACTTTCCCAACCTAAAGAAAGACATGCCTATGAAGATACAAGATGCTTACAGAACACCAAATATACTAGATAAAAAAAGTCTCCTCACCACATAATAATCAAATCACTAAACAAACAGAATAAAGAAAAAATATTAAGAGCTGCAAAGGAAAAAAGCCAAGTAACATATAAAGGCAGAACTATCAGAATTACACCTGATTTCTCAGTGGAGACAATGAAAGCCAGAAGTCCTGGTCAAGCGTTATGCAGACATTAAAGACCATGGATGCCAGTCCAGACTACTATACCCAGCAAAACTTTCAATCACCATAGAAGGACAAAACAAGATATTCATAACAAAACCAGATTTAACCAATAACTAGCCACAAACCCAGCCCTGCTACATGAAGTACTAGAAGGAAAACTCCAACCCTAGGAACATTGGCTACATCAACAAAAACACAGACAATTGATTATCACACAGCAACAAATCCCAAAGAAGGGAAAACACACAAAATAACATCACCAACAATGAAAATTAAATCAACAGGATATAGCAATTACTTGTCATTAATATCCCTTAATATAAATGGACTCAACTCACCTATAAAAATTCACAGGCTAACAGATTGAATACAATAACAGAATCTATCGTTCTGCTGCATATAAGAAACGCATCTTAACCTCAAAGACAGACATCACCTCAGAGTAAAGGGTTGGGAAAAAATTTTCCAATCAAATGGACCTAAGAAACAAACTGGTGTAGCTATCCTAATACCTAACAAAATAGACTTCAAACTAAAATCAATCAAAAGAGACAAAGAATGCCATTTCTTATTAGTCACAGGAAAAAATCCATCAAGAGAAAATCTCAATACTGAACATCTATGCCCAAAATTCATCACAGACCTCGAAAGAACGGTACTCAACTTCATATGGAAAAGCAAAATATCTAGGATAGCCAAAACAAAGCTGTACAATAAAGGAACTTCTAGAGGCATCAACATCTCTGACTTCAAACTCTACTACAGAGCTACAGTACTAAAAACAGACTAGTATTGGCATAAAAACAGACAGGAGGACCAATGGAACCGAATCGAAGACCCGGATATTAATTCACACACCTTCAGACATCTGATTTTTGACAAAAAAGCAAAAAATATCAAATGGAATAAAAGAAAGCATATTAACAAATGATGCTGGCATAACTGGATATCAACATGTAGAAGAATGAAAATGGATCCATATTTATCACAATGCACAAAACTCAAGTGCAAATAGATCAAAGACCTCAACATAAAGCCAGCCATACTGAACCTTATAGAAGAGAAAGTGGGAAGAACACTTGAATGCATTGGCACAGGGAAACACTTCCTAAATATAACCCCAGTAGCAAGACACTGAGAGAAACAATTAATAAATGGAACCTCCGGAAACTGAAAAGCTTCTGTAAATCAAAGGACACGGTCAACAAGACAAAATGACAGCCTACAGAATGAAAAAAGATCTTCACCAACCCCACATCAGACAGAGGTCTGATCTCCAAAATATACAAAGAACTCAAGAAGTTGGTCATCAAAAGAACAAATAATCCAGTAGAAAAATGGAGTACAGACCTAAACAGAGAACACTTAACAGTAATTTAAAATGGTTGAAAGACACTTAAGGAAATGCTCAACATCCTTAGTCATCAGAGAAATGCAAATCAAAACAACTCTGAGATTCCATCTTTTACCTGTAAGAATGGCCAAAATCAAACCACTGATGACAACTTATGCTAAAGCAGTTGTGGGATAAAGGGAACACTTCTGCACTGCTGGTGGGAGTGCAAGCTGGTACAGCGCCTTTGGATATCAGTGTGGAGATTTCTCAGAAAATTAGGAAACAACCTTGCACAAGACTCAGCAATACCATTTTTGGGTATATACCCTAAGGATGCTCAGTCGTATCACAAGGACATGTGCTCAGCTATGTTCATAGAAGCATTGTTTGTCATAGCCAGAACCTGAATGCCCTTCAACCGAAGAATGGATAAGGAAAATGTGGTACATTTACACAATGGAGTACTACACAGCAGAAAAAAATGACATCTTCAGATTTGCAGGAAAATGGATGGAGCTAGAAAACATTATTTTGAGTGAGGTAACCCAGACCCACACATACTCACTCTTAAGTGTATTTAAACATAAAACAAAGAAAACTAGCCTGCAAATCACAATCCCAGAGAACCTAGACAACAATGAGGACCCTAAAAGAGACATACATGGATATAATGTACATGGGAAGGAGAAAAAGACAAGATCTCCTGAGTAAATTGGGAGCATGGGGACCATGGGGACCATGGGAAAGGGTTGAAGGAGAGGGGAAAGGAAGGGAGGGGAGCAGAGAAAAATGTATAGCTCAATTAAATCAATTTAAAAAGAGATACTTGAAGAAGTGGTAAATAACTGGCAGAGGATTGGGTGAATATGGTAGATGAGTTAACACTTTATAGCATAATCTATTCAAATTGGAAGCGCTGACTGTCCTACAATGATTAGGTGCTGTCTTGTCTTTGGGCTGTTGTGTTGACCATGGCCAGCTGTAGGAGTAATCCTCCTTGAATCTCACCTATTTGTGGAGCATACACCTCAGGTGCAATGGTTTTACAGAGATCCAGAAAGCTGGAATGGACCTGACAGGCAGAAGACCACCAGTGACCATGATTTTGTGTGTGTGTGTGTGTGTGTGTGTGTGTGTGTGTGCAAATTTAGCTTTGGGAAGTGCTTTAGAGTTTCTTATCATCCAAGAGTCTGAGATGGACAGCACCAGTATTTCATCTACTTTTCTATCTATCTATCTATCTATCTATCTATCTATCTATCTATCTATCTATCTATCATCTATCTGTCTGTCTGTCTGTCTACCTATCTATCTTTTAAATTTTATTTTTTAAAACCCAATCTTTTTTATTTTACACACCAAATCCAGTTCCTTCTCCCTGCCCTCCCCCACTCACTGAACCTTACACCCACCCCACCCCCATCCATTCCTCAGAGAGAGTGAGGTCTCTCATGAGGAGTCAACAAAGTCTGTCACATCACATTGAGACAGGACCAAGGCCCTCCCTGCTCTATCTACGCTGAGCAAGGTATCCTTTCATAGGGAATGGGTTCTAGAAAGCCAGTTCATGCACTAGGGATAAATACTGGTCCTACTGCCAGTGGCCCCACAAACTGCCCAAGCCACACAACTGTCACCCACATTCAAAGGGCTTAGTTCAGGTCTATACAGGTTCCCCAGCTGTCAGTCCAGAGTCAGTAAGCTCCCATTGGCTCAGGTCAGCTGTTTCTGTGGATTTCCCCATGGTGGTTTTGAACCCTTTGTTCATATTATTATTCCTCCTCTCTTTGACTGGACTATGGAAGCTCAGCCCAGTGCTTAGCTGTGGATCTCTGCATCTGCTTCCATCATTTCAAGGATTTAGATTCTATGATGACAGTTAAGATAGTCATCAATCTGCTTATAGGAGAAGGGGCCTCGTCTCCACTATTGCTTAGATTCTTAGATGGGGTCATCCTTGTGGATTCTTGGGAATTCTCCTTGTGCCATGTTTCTGGCTAACCCCATAATGGCTTCCTCTATCGAGATATCTCTTTCCTTGCTCTCCCTCTCTGTTTTTCCCCAACTTGACCATCCTGATCTCCTCCCCACTCCTTTTCTCCCCCCTCCCATTCCCTCCGTCCTCCCCCCTGACCCCCACACTCCCAATTTACTCAGAACATCTTGTCTATTTCCCCTTCCCATGGTGATCCATGTATATATTTCTTAGGGTCCTCCTTGTTTCTTAGCTTCTGTGGGGTTGTGGACTATAGGCTGGTTGTCCTTTGCTTTATGTCTAATATCCATTTCTGAGTGAGTACATACCATGTTTGTCTTTCTAGGTCTGGGTTACCTTACTCAGGATGTTTTTTTCTAGTTCTATTCATTTGTTTGTAAATTTCAAGTTTTCATTGTTTTTTTTTCTTTGACCACTGAGTAGTGTAAATGTACCACATTTTCTTTATCTATTCTTTGATTGACGAGAATCTAGATTGTTTACCAGTTCTGCCTATTATGAGTAATGCTGACATGATCATAGTTGATCAGATAGACCTATAACCCATAAGAAAACAGAAGTGGTCATCAAGTCTCCGAACCAAAAAATGCCCAGGTCCAGATGATTTCAGCAAAGAATTATACTGGAATTTCAAAGAAGAGCTAATACCAACACTCCTTAAATTGTTCCACACAATAGAAACAGAAGGAACATTGTCAAGCTCTTTACAGTTACCCTGATACCAAAACCACACAAAGATACAACTAAGAAAGAGAATTACAGACAATCTCCCTCATGAATATTGATGCAAAAATACTCAATAAAATACTGGCAAAATGAGTCCAAGAACACATCAGAAAAATCTTCCACCATGATCAAGTATGTTTCATCCCAGAGATGCAGGGTGATTCAACATAGGAAAATCTGTCAATGTAATCTACCATATAAACAAACCGAAAAAAAAAAACATATGATCATCTCATTAGATGCTGAAAATGCATTTGAAAAAATTCAAACCCCCTTCATGATAAAGGTCTTGGAGATATCAGAGATTCAAGAAGCATACCTAGACATAATAAAGGCAGTATACATCAAACCAACAGCCAACATCAGACTAAATGGAAAGGAACTCAAAGTGATTCCACTAAAATCAGCAACAAGACAAGTTGTATACTCTCTCCATATTTATTCAATATAGTACTCAAAGTTCTAGCTACAGCAATAAGACAACAAAAGGAGATCAAATGTATAGAAATTGGAAAGGAAGAAGTCAAACTTTCTCTATTTGCAGATGATATAATAGTATATACATAAATGACCTTAAAAATTCTACCAGGGAAGTCCTATGGCTGATAAACACCTCTAGTAATGTGGCAGGATACAAGATTAACTCAAAAAAATCAGTAGCCCTCCTATATACAAATGATAAATGGGCTGAGAAAGAAATTAGAAAAATCATTCTTCACAATAGCAACAGCAACATAAAGAATAATCTACTTTTCATATGTCACAATCCAATGGAGGAACAGTTGTTGCATAAAATAAAAGAGAATAACAATTAGAGAATATGAATTTTTAAAGATGTCTGGTCAACCACTGAAGTATCCAATTTTTTTATCCTTTCCAGTTTTCCTCAAATGCTGAACCATCCTTGAACAATCACAGTTGAGTTCTTTGGCAATTTCTCCTGTAATTATAAGAAGATCAACTTCAACTGGTTTCAATGTGTCATTATCATTTTCTGAAGACCACTATTCAAGACTCTTGTCTCTTTTGATACTTCTTGAACTGTGTCCATATTAGCTGCATGTTCCTTAGTAGTACCTGGGCTGAATGCTTCAATGTTGATGATGCTTCTTTATCTCTCTAGTTTATTTGGCATTTGAACTTGAGTAATCAAATTACGTGAATTTGCTTTTTGCCTAATATCATTACAGTAATGTAAAATAAACATAAAGTTTGGTGAATAAGTTTCATTTTTTAGTAGTTTATCTGCTGATAACTTTCCCTTGATCCAGCAAATAACCATGAATACCCATTCAGGAAACAAACAATTAAATTCAGTGTGACAAAGACAAAAGAAAGACATAAACATAGGAGGGGTCGTTTGTTGAGAAGTATCATTGAGAGAGAGGGAGATGAAAGAATGGAATGGGTAAAAATGACTTAATTCTTTATACAAAGTCTGAAACTGTCAAACAATAGAAAATTAAAGGCAGCAAGTAATGTCATGAGCAAATCAACCTAAGTCAATAAAGTGCATTAAAATTATGCATAACATAACCACATTTATTAAGAATATGTTCCAATATCAAATGGCAAATTCCAGCAGAGCAAGAACCAAAATTACTTTTGTACTAACTGGTAACTGGTCCATGAGCTTTCAGGAATTCTCATCTCCCATCCTCTCATTTTACATACCAGGAATTCTCATCTCTTTGGGGAGATTAGAAAGAGATGTTAATAAAGAAAAGAAAGTTCCATCTGTGGTAACTCTTAAGAAGTAGACAGTGCTCTAAAGGTGAAGTTGGAGAAGAGAGGGAGAAAGCACCTATGGGATTGAAGACTCAACTGAAATCTGGAAAAGAATAAATAATCTGCAGAGGTGGCAGAAGAGCACCCACATGGGCACAGTGGGGTGACTGTGAGGGACAGCATGCTGGGTGGGAAGGAGTCTTTAGCCCATTTCCAGCAAGGAAAAGACCTGGAACAGAAAAGGAGTGGAGGAGAGAATTCAGGTGATACAGAGCCTTGTGGGCCAATGTGGAGATTTCAGTTTCTCCTATGAGGTACTGAATATTAATCAAAGATCCTTAAAATCAAATCTGAAGAAAGACAATGCTACTCTGACGATGGTGACCAGAGAGATATGTACATTTGTGTAGTATATGACATCTGTAAAGATGCTTTTAATAGTTCTTCATTCATAATAGCCCTAACTAAAACACAGTACTCAGCAGCTCATAATTTTTATTATCATAAATTGTAGATAGAGGATAGCTTGATGATTGATAGGATAGATAGATAGATGATAGTTAAATAAAAAGATAGATGATAAGTGGACAGAAAGAAGATGTATGGATGGAAAGCAAGCAAGCAAGCAAGAAAGAAAAAAAGAAAGAAAGAAAGAAAGATTGGTAGATAGATAGATAGATAGATAGATAGATAGATAGATAGATAGATAGATAGATAGATAGATAGATATAGAGAAAAAATATAAAGGTCAAAGGCTTAAAGGGTAACAGGAAGAATTCCCTATTTCTTACAAAAATAACTCCATATAACATTGATTTTTAGCTATCTGCTGACATAACTAGAATAGCATAGCTTAAAATCAGTGGTAGACAGTTATATAAAAGTCTTCCTAGCCCTTTAAAGGAACTGGATAGACTGTCAAAGGATTTACCCTTAGTTATTTAGTGTTATTTTTATGAGTATATGGACAGGCTAAGGCCTTAAGTAGAGACCAGAGACAACTTTTGGGAGTCAATTCGGTCCTTCAAATATGGGTTCTGGGAGTCAAACTCAGGTCACCAGGCTGGCCCACACTAAAGGATTTCAATAAATACATTCAAAGTCAGATAAAATATTTTCCAGTATAACTGTTAATCATGTGACTTATTGCAAAGAAAAGGGGAATCATTAATTTCATTGAGTGGTTAAAAATCTTTTGTAGGAATTCCTATAAAATGGTTCCTGTATTCTCTCTTAATTCTTATATCCCTGGAGCATCACAGAATGCAAGAATGGAAAGACTCGCTACCTCAAATATAGACATAGCATACACAAAATATATTTACAGAAAGCCATACACATATTTTAAAAGCCCCACACATAACTTCCAAGATATCATGGAGATAACTAAAGAGAAAATAAAGCCTAGTAGTTTTCTCATCTATGAGTATGTACACATATGTGTAAACACACACAAGCACACATGCACACTCACACATGCATAAATACATACATACCATAGCACACTAGCACATTTTCATTTATTGTTCAACAATGACTTTTGAGATATGTTCATTTTCCATTATTCCTCCACCTGCTCTTCTCTCCCCTGTGAAGTCCCCACTTCAACTCCCTGAACTCTTTTGGTAATTATCATTAAAGAATCCTTCTAACCACTTCTACTTGAGTAAGACCTTCCATAAGTACCATTGTATAAACCATTCAACTGTAATTTAGAGGCATGGTGACTCAGAATCCTTCACTCCAAGTGGTACATTCTCAATTCACTTCCCAGAAAGTGATAGTCCTTGTCCCTTCATTCTGTGAGACCATAAAACCTGGAGTGATGTTCTTTCTCACTCTTGAACATCTACACTCAACAAGCTTCCTGTGATGTCACAATGACTGGATTCTTAGACACTCAGACTGGGATGCATCTGTTTCTATGGTTTTTCAGAAGGTATTATATTAAAATAGAGTGTTGCCTTTATCTTTAGACTGGACAGCCAACACAAGAATGTATTAATTTGAATCAGCCATTTTCAAATTTGCCCTTCTATGTTTTGGCCACCATCATAATACATCACAAAGCCAGCTCTAACCACTTCCTTGGGCTTTTCCAACTCCGGAAGCAAGAGCTAAATAAATGGGCTTTCCTTTATTAAAGGTTCTAGCCTTAGATATTGGATTATAGTAAAAGGAAACAGACTAAGAAAAAAATGAAAACATTTGTCATAAACCCACTCATGTGGATGTTCTCATCGAGCCCTCTGCACCTGAGTACCTTACTCCTCTGTTGAGGTGATGTCAGTTATTAGAAAAACTGCAAAACATTTCATGAAAATCATCAACTCTCAACAGCAATTAGTTCCCACACCAAACATAGGTCAAAATTGGTAGATAACTCTCCTCTAGGGTGTTTGGGGACCCACATGCTTTTATCCCACATCTACAGCTCAGGTCAGTGAAAGAAGAAAGGGATGTGGAGAAGCATCCATCTGTGCAAAGCAACTTGGTCAAGTGGAGTTAGTTTGGTTAACAAACTGATGATTTCATTTTTGAGGAATCAATTCTTCATTTCATCTGATTCTTTGCAATTTTTTCATTTAACTATTTTTTTGCCTTGAGCCCAATTCTTCCTGTCTAGAGAGTTTTTGCCTAGCTCATTCTTCCTTTTCCAGAGCTAAGGTACACTGTCAGATTATCCAAGTGTTCTCTGAGCATCTAACATTAACACTTGTTCTGATCCCTCAAGAACTGCTGTCGCTCATTACCACAAGTTTGATATGCTATATTTGTATTTGAATTTGATCCTAGGAATTTTTAAACTTCCTTCTTGATTTCTTTGGGGACTCAATTTCCGTGAATTTGTCCATATTCTGTAGTTTTTCTTACTGCTGAATTTTGTTTGTGTTTCATGGTAGTAAAATAATACAAGGTATTTTTTCAATTCTCTTTATTATGACTTGCTTTATGTCCTTTTATATTACTTACTATAAACTGGATCTCTATAGCTACCAATGACTGTTTTAAGCAATTGTTTACCCCTGTTTCCAAGAGGATATGTTCGTAATATCCTCTTGATGAATTAGTCTCTACTTGGTATGAAATGACTTTCCTACCTGACTAATTTTCATCTTATCTGCTTTTCCAGATATGAAAACAGTGATGCTTTGTCTCTAGCTGCATTTTCTTCCAATTCCTTTTGTTGTATAATCTCACCCTGTTATATTTGTCTGTAACTATAAGATGTGTTCCATAGAGACAAAAATAGAAGAATCAATTTTTTAAGGAAATCTTCTATTCTATGTCTTCTGACTGTGGAAATAGGTTCACTAATATATAAGGTTATTACTGAAAGATCTACATTGACTCCTATTATTATGTTAGCTTTTGCCTACCACCCTGGTGTTGTTCTCTTGGATGTTGCCTTAGTTAGGGTTTCTAGTGCTATGATAAAACACCATGACCAAAAGAAACTTGGGAAGGAAAGAGTTTATTTAAACTTAAAAGTATAGTCCACCATGATGGGAAGTTGGTACAGGAAGTCAAGGAACAACCTGAAGACAGGAACTGATGTGGAAGCCATAGAAGAGTGCTACTTAGTGCCTTGCTCTTCTTAGCTTTCTCAGCCTGCTTTCTTACACAACCCAGAAACACCCTCCCAGGGTTAGCATTGCCTACTGTGAAGTAGGCTCTACTTCTTCAGCCATTAATTTACACAATGCCTTACACTTTGGCCTACAGGACAGTCTTATGGAGTTATTTTCTCAATTAAGGTTCCCTCAGATGATGCTTGCCTATGTTCTGTTGACAAATGTTAGCCAGCGTGGATGTTTTATCTTTCTCTTGATTCCACTATATACTGCAGTGTTCACTTACTAGCAATGATTTCCTTTGGTTGTTGTTGTTTTTTTTTTTATCGTGGAATTTTTTTTTCCTTTCTTCTTCAACTATAGTAGACAGTTTTGATGATTTAGCAATCCGTGTTGGCAGATATCTTTGAGAAGTTTCTGTTGAGAAATCTCTTGTTGATCAAATGGGTCTTTATATGCCACTGGGTACTCCTCTTTTCTAGATTTAAATATACTTTCTTTGTTCTGCACATGTGATTCTTTAACTATAATTTATCTTGGGAGGTTTTCTGGCTGTGTCTGTTTCAATGTTCTAAATTCCTCCTGTGTAAGTATTGCTATCTCTTTCCTTATATTTGGTAGATTTTCTGCTGATTTTACTGAAAATATTTTCTATGCCTTTAGCATGAAATTTTTCTTTCACTGCAGTGTCTTTTCATCATTTCCCATGGATATCAAATGTTTTGTTCATACTTTCTTAATTACTTATCCTTGTCAATATCTTAATGTGCCACTCTGTCTACTGGTCTTCAAACCTTAGCACCATATTCCTCTCCTTGACTTTGTCTGTTAGTGAGGCTTTCCATCGATTTTTATTTTTTAATTTGACTTACTGAATTTTTTCATTTTTAGTATTATAGTTTGATCTTCTTCAGTATTTTTATCTCTTTATTTAGTTCCACTTTAATAATCTATATTAAAATTCTCATTTTATTCAGCTGCTTCTTTGAGTTCTTCTTGAATTAATTCAAGAACTTGTTCATGTCCCCCTTTATTCTTTGAACATACTTTAAACCTTTCTTTTGACTTATTCTTTCTTTCTTTCCTTTCTTTTCTTTTATTGTTGTTGTCGTTATTGTTTTTGTGCTGGGAAATTATCCAAATTCACTATCACTGGATTCCAGTACTGTGGAATTTATAAATTTTGGAGAATCATATGGCCTTTGATTTTCACACTTACTATGTTTCTGTTTTGGAACTTGTGTGTCTGGGATTAAGTTACTGATTCAATATTTTCCCTTGAAATTAACTTTTTTCATTAAAAGTGTTTGAAATATGAAGTGAGACTATGTTTTCATTGTGGTAGGGGTTCATTTGCTTTTATCTATCCGTGGCCTTGGGAAATAATTCAGTAGTCAGACCCTCAGCCCATTTGTTTAGGATACTAGACTCAATTCCCCAAGACTCTGCTTAGCATAGAATACTCTCTTTAAAAGCAGTTACTATCACAATGTTGCTCCTCAATGGAAAGAATGATCAACTAAAAAGCAATTGTTTCTTCAATTCCAATTATCTTAAAATATTAATAATTCTGCCTCTTGGGGGTTGTAGCAAGGAGAATGTTAATACCATGCCAACCTGTTCTTTGTGAAAGCCTATCCAAAAAATAAATAAACAGAAAGGAAGGAAAGAAAGAAGGAAAGAAGGAAGGGAGAGAGGAAGGGAAGGAAGAAGAAAGAGATAAAGAAAAATGAAATTGATAAAGTGATAGCTTGCCTTGTTAATTGATATCGTGGATTAAATAAAGGATAAATACAGAAAAATGGATGGGAGTTGGGTGAGAGTTTGCAATCTGAATAGTCTTGCCAGCATTTGACTATAAGAGTGTCTTCTTAATGTAGGAACCTGGTTGAAGCCAGAATTGGAAGTAGAACATAGACATAGTTCACAAAAATACACTAGAAATCAATAAATGGTTATACATGAATGTAACCAGGATTTGCAGATTTACTTTTCCAGATTTCACATTGCTGAGATCCAGAATAACTGACTAGATCTTACAAAGAACTGTCCTGAGGCAAAAGCAATATTGTCAACTCTACTTATGAAGGACAACCCAGAGGTCTAACCTAACTTTACTATTCTTTTAACCTTACTCTTGAAATACCACTGGCCTCCCGGCGGTGTGATCAGCATCTTCCATTAAACCTTCAAAAGATGCCATCGCCGCAAAGAATAGAACTGACACTCAAGATTTATTTTTGTCTCCAATTTTTAAAGGTTTTGATTATAATGTAACATGGCACAGATATTCAATTTGGGGTATCACATTTTAAGAATTCCTGTCTGTTCAGGTCTTCCACAGTGCATATATTTGTTAGCAAGTTACACATTTCAGTGATCAGCTTAAATATTTGCTGCTGGCTTTGAGCTCTGCCAATTTTTCTTCTACCCTCTTGAATTTCATTGTTTTACCTGCAATAAATAGATCCTAATAACAAACTCTAGGCTATGCCACTTCAAAGGAAACCATGGAGGTGCAGCAGAAACCTGACTGCCTGGATGAAAACCAGCATCGGATGCTCTATTTGAAAACAGTTCCATCTTTGATACTTTCTTTTACAAATCCTACATCAAAGTGAACTGCCAGGTACTACCGGATTTCTTCTTTCTAGTAAGAGATGAAAAGAATCTCTGTTGTCGTTCTCTTCATGTGATAATTAGACAGTGTGATAATCCAGCTTTCCTGGTGTTTATAATCCTTGATCATGTATTGTAGTTATAAATAGAGGCCACAGACTCAATGACTTAATTACAACCTTGATGGTAGACTGATAGAGAAAGCCTCACACTATCCTCAGGCAAGGAAGGGAGCCTTTTGAACAGATTTTAGAATCAATCTACAGCAAACACACAGAAAAGTACTGAAGTGTTGGTCCTCAGCTGTGACTGTGACTCAAACAATTCCCGCATTTGAATGGCATTAGCATATACTTTCAAATCATGTTCATCACAACAGAGTCTTCAACTGGCTTTCCAAATTCGGGAGCATCTTTACTCAATGAATTAGCCTTTTATTCTTCTCCTGACACTCATTTATTTACTAAAGACTGCTAAACCTGAGAATCTCCAGAGCAAAACAACTTACACAGTTTTGAGGACAATTTGACTCAAGCTTTAAATAAATACCAGCCAGGGTGATGGGCTCTGGCCAGGACAATTCCAGGGTTCCCAGGAAATGGCAGGGGGTCGCATTTTGCAAAGGCTTAAAAATACACACTCATAAGCCTACATACTTAATCAGGGGCAAGCGTATATCCGGACATACTTCCTGCCTGCATGCCTTCCACCTCCATCCATCTGGGGGGGGGCTAAACATACATCCTGGAGTATTTCCTGTATACATACCTCCCACCTACATGTGGCCAAGCACATCTGGTGCAGATAAGCCAAACAAAGTTGTTTAGGGGAGAGAAAACTTGTGGTTTGCTATCTTCCACTCAAGCATTGCCCCCAGCATTCCAGGAAGTTATCTGTCTTAGGCTAGTGGATCTTGCAGGTTAACTTTAGCCCTTACAAACACCTTCTATATAAGCCTATAAGCCTCATGCCAGATAGTAATAATATGGTCAATTCAACACAAGCCAAGGGTAAACTATAAATGCAGTAAAGTGTGAGAGGGGCAACCATAAAAGAGCAATGTTTACAGTTTGAATCAAAGAATAATTGCTGCTATAGTAATCTAGTGTCATTTCTGTTACTGTGATAAAAGACCTGGGCAAAATGGCAGCATAGAGGACAAAGGGCTCATTTCATCTTATAGTTCTTGGCTACAGTCAATAACTGTAGGGAAGTCAAGGCAGGAACTTCAAACAGCTAGTCACATCACATCTATCGTCAAGAGCAGAAAGAAGTTAATGTATAGATGCTCAACTTGATTTTGCCACTTCATTTTTGAATACCTGATAAATTTATTTATTTTACTTTTTAAATTAAATTTATCCAATTATTTTACATCCTGACTGCAGTTTCCCCTCCCTCTTCTCCTCCTATTCCCTCCTACCCTTGCCCTTCAATCTACTCCCCCTTTGTTTTTGCTCAGGAAGGGGCAGGCCTCCTCTGGGTGTAAAGCAAAGCATGAAATATCAAGTTGAGGTAGGACTAGGTTCCTCCCCTCATATTAAGACTTGGTAAGGCAACCCAATATGAAGAATAGGTTCTGTTGTTCTTTTTTTTAAAAAAAAAAAAAAAAAAAGGATGCACGTGGCCCCCAGCAGCTTGGTCCCCCCCCCCCCCCCCCCCCCCCCCCCCCCCCCCCCCCCCCCAGCAAGCTGCTGCAAGCTGCCGGTTCCCCTGGGCATTCTTTTTCTTTAAAAAAAAAAAAAAAAAAAAAGGACAACAGGTTCTCCAATGCCTGCAAAGCATCAGGGACAGGCCTGCTCCTACTGCTAGGAGTCCTACAAGTAGACCAAGCTAGACAACTGTAACACACATGCAGAGGGCCTAGGTCACTCCCATGTGGGCTCCTTAGCTGTCTGTCTAGGGACTGTGAGCTCCTAGGAATCCAGGTTAGTTGATTCTGTGGGTTCCCTTTTGATGACCTTGACCCCCCTGGCTCATACAATCCTTACTCCCTCTTTTCGACAGAATTCCCAGAACTTGGCCCAGTGCTTGGCTGTGGATCTCTGCATTTGTTTCCATCAGTTACTGGATGAAGGCTCTCTGACTATGGTAGTCTATCAATCTGATTACAGGAGAGGGCCAGTTCAGGCTACCTATCCACTAAGCTAAGGGATCCTCCTTATAGAAAACTGGGGTCAGGTGGTTATGGGATATGAAGTATCAATTTCTCAACATTAATGATGTCAAGCAAGGCCTGTCTAGCTGGAGGATAATGCTAGCATACTGGGCTGTGTCTTCCCACATCGATTAACTTTGTTAATTAAAACAACCCCCAACTGTTAAGCTCCTGGGCTAACCCAATATAAATTGTTCACTGAAACTCTCGGCTCAAAGGATTCCAGGTTATGTCAAGTTGATAACTAAAACTAACATCACACATAGGTTTTTATATTATTTCATAAATGCTAGATTTTTCAGGCATTTAATGTCAAACTTGTTTTATAGAAAATCTCCAAATTTAACAAACTGTTGCCATCATAGTATGCTCTTAAAAAATAGCAAAAAAGTATCCCCAAATTCCATGTTTGAAAAGTTAAAGATATACATACTCTGAACAGATAATAGATTTTACATATAAAAATTGACATAGGTGTGGCAGACAAGAAGGTAAACAATGGGCAGCTATTTCCTTAGGATGCCACTAAACTTCTACCTAAAAATATTTTTTAAAAATTATGTTTTTAAGGGTTTTTCCAGTGTTCAGGTCGATAGAGAATAAACTTTTTAAGATTCATGGGTTGTCTTTGGAATTTGGTACATGGCTAGATATATCTGAGAACCTAGGATAGTATAATTAAATCTTTGTTATCATCATCATCATCATCATTTTGTTACACCAGAAATTTGTTTCAGGTTTGCCAGAAAGCAAATCAGGTAGGCTTCCTGAACAGCAGGAACAGGGTAGTCCACATAAGATTTGCTACCAACTTTGCCACCTCCCTTCTCCATGCAAATAACAAGAACAAACTGACAGTGTCTTATTCTGGATAGTCAAGGTCCAGGTCAGTCAATGGGTCATGGGTAGCTCTCTGCAAGCTTTAACCTTCAGGGTATAGCAGATTCTGGTTGCATCTGTGTGATGAGGCCATATTTCAGCTGTTGTGGTTTTAACTCCACAGCTCCATACGAGCTCAGAGTATCCACTTAGGCTCTTGTGTGAATTTACTGTGAAAACACAAAATGGGTTCCCTGAAGGGTCCCTTTCCAGTACCCGACCACTCTGTCCCATTTTAGACTGCCCTCCAACTATCATAAGGCAAGTGATGCCTGCCTAATTTCTGTTGGATGAAGATTTACGAACTTCCTTAGTGGCTACTTAAAGAACTTCCAAACATGCTACTGTGTCTTTTTATTGAATAAATTTTCAGTGGAACTAACTCCTGGAAGAAGAGCACATTCAGAAATCATGATGTTCAAAGTGATAGTCATGCATTCTGTCCTGATCTCTAGGATATGTGACTATGATAGAGAAGCCTTAGCTAATGGAAGCCAGTGGCTGGAATGAGTCGCTTCTTCTTGGAGTTACACTTCATCTCTTGTTATGACATAAGATTCAACATAAATAGGTCATAGAAGTATAAGTGTAATCACAATCACCTCTATCTCTTAATAGAGGTCAGCCATTCATATGTGTGGACTCAGTATTCCTGTTCACTTGAGTAGACTGTCCTTCTCAGAGGTCCTCCTGCTCCTGGACAAATCTCTCTGATTTGATAACTTGATTAGATCATGGATAATAAGCATTCATTGATCTTTGCTAGCTGTCCCCTTTGCAATTTAAAAATTATGCATGATAATCTTTACTTATTATAAAGTGGGAAACAATGTATCTAGGGAAAATAATATATTCAAAGAAAGAAAAGTAATCCTCATAGAAGACAAAATGCATGCTCTCCCAAATGTTATCAGTACTTACGATCTTATGAGGGATTCCTTTAGTTATTCACTGGGCAACCAGCATCTTAAAAAGAATAAGTTGAAGACAAATTGTTTTATGACAGTGATTTGGTTTGCAACTTAATCTTAGTAATTTTATTTGTGTAAATGCTTTCAGTATGCATAGAGGTGAATGAAGAGGGATCTTAGCCTAACCTAGGGAAATGTAGAACACCTACTGGTACTAGTACCATTTCTACAAAAAGTCAGCACAAATACTGAAGGACTATTGCAGAAGGGGAAAGGATCAGTCATTAACTAGTTGAGAATAAATAGAGCATCCATAAAAGGCTGACTTCATTGTTTAAAAGTGATGCGCAAAAATAGGCTATTTACTATGGTGGCAGCCTCTTGCCTCTCATAAGCCTCTCATGTAAGTTCATCCATGTCTGCTGTTTGGTACTGTGTCTTAAGCAAAGACCAGCACCAGGAACCCCACTCCACAGCAATCCAATGAGCAAGAGCATCCTTGCTTGGTTTTTATTTATAAACTCAAATGACTGAACTTTTTCATATGTGGGAAACACGTGAAAAAGCAAGGTTATTATGATATCTGTAATATTCTTACATGGTGTGTCCAGGCTAGTCTTACGTGTGGTTTAATGTGTGGATATCTCCTAGTGGTCCATACTACATGTCAGACCATACATGCGTGCCTAATTACTGGTGCTTACAGATGCCTAATTGTAAGCCTTAATTAGCATGTATCCTACAGTTGTCAAAGGACTGAATTAAGTAAGAAGTGTTCTCTGCTTCCATACCCATGTGCTGTCCCAGGTCCCCCCAACCCTCGCTGTGCTACTCTCATCCCTAAGAGATAGGCTGACTACAGTCTCAACAAAATAAACAAATCCTTACATTCATTTATTTATGGCGAGCTTCCATCATTTCTTGTGTGTGTGTGTGTGTGTGTGTGTGTGTGTAAAATATATATACGTGTTTTCTTATATATTTTATATACATGTATGTATATGTGTTTATATATTTATATATATTTAAATATATAGTTAAGAATCTATGATTCAGAGAGGCAAAGTCACTTTTGGGATTCTGTTCATTAGAATGGAAAATCCCTAGGCAATGAAAACCAAGCCAGCAGAATCATGGTGAAGGCCTGTGATTTCAGCACTGAGGATGGGTCTGGGGCAGTCATGAGTTCCAGGCCAGCCTGAATTACTTAGGACAAGAGGGAGACCGTCAAAAGGGGGGGAGGGGAGGAAGAGATAAGAAAATAAAGGGAGAAAAAAAGAAAAAGGAAGGAAGGAAACAAAGAAGAAAAAAAACAAGAAATAAGAAAGAAAAACACTAACAAAATGATAAAAAATGGATCTGCTATTATTTCTAAGGAATAGTGGAAGACAATAGGGAGGCCCTATTTGTCTTTTGAAAGGAATGGCTAAATGCCTCATGAAGGACACAGTGCAAAGCAGGACTCAGCCTCTTGCTTGTAGTTACTTTTGCCTTTTTAGAATTTTGGGGTAACTGGGAGTTAATTCCAAATAGACTTGAAAAAATAGATGAGACGGAGAATTACTTATAATATATCAGCCTGAATTCAATTTTACATTCTTGGGAGGAACAAAATCCAGGTTCAACACAGCAGCAATTCTGGGACAGAATGATGAATGGGGAAGACACTGACATGACATTAATTCTTGTAGGGCAACACTTAACGTGAGACATTTCATCCGTTTTAATTTTCCAAGCAGAACACGCGTTAAAACAAAAATACCACTCCTGCTCAAGGAAAGTGAGATGCTATCATCTGCGATTTCACTATTCACTTCTCTGTTTGTAATAGCCAGTGTCTTAAAATAGAGCCCTGGCTCTTCTGAGACTCACTATGAAGACCAGGCTAGCCTTAAACTCACAGAGATATGCCTGCTGCTGGGTCTTACATTACAATTTTACATTTTGACCTTTATAAAGTAAAAATATCTATTCATATCTTATGAATGATAACTGAAGATCCAAGACAAAGGCAAGGTTTGTAGTTCAATGGTCTACGTGATATGACTCGAGTCTTGCCTTCTTTCTCTACTGCATTTTCATGGGTGATGCTAAAAATTAAACCACTTAATTTATTTATGAAGTTATCTCAAGTTCAAGACACTGCCTGGACCTTGGGCTGGAGGGCTTTCATAACATTGTTAAAGGAACCAGTGACTTCTTATCCACCTGTTTCTGTGATGTTCTTTGCCAAAAACTCTCTGCATGAGTCAGGGGGTTATAAAAGAGCAGGCCCCACTTCCCTCCCAGTCTTAGTCCCAGCCCCACCTGCATGCTTGGCCCCAGGCAAACTAGATCATTGAGCTTCACCCAAGGCACCAAGTTCTTAACTCACCTGGTATTTTGAGGCCCCTGGTTTTGAATCTCTGCCACTGATAACTTTTTGTTCTGTTTTCCCCATCCATCACCTGCCGCATGGTTTTGGACTCTGCTTCTGACCCAGCTGTCTTCTGTTCTTTGAATGAGCCCTTTAATTCCTTTTCATCCCTGCCCTAGCAGGACACAAGGGAGATCACATATGGAATTCTTGCCATCTGATCAGCAATCCATCTTCTTGGTGTTTATTTAAAAAAAAATATCTAATATCAGGATTCCAAAGACTTGCCAGAATTCTCAGGTTAACTTTGTTTTTATTCATGTATTTGTTCATTCTTTTCTCTCTCTCTTTTGAGATAAGAACAGTTTATGCAGTTCCTGTTGGTCTTAAATTCACAATCTTCCTGTCCCAGCCTCCAGAGCATCGAGACTATATGTGTATGCTACCACGTGTAGTGTATTTCTTTCCACTTAGTCCTTGTGTGAATTTCCTCCAAGTATACTGAGGATTAAACCTAAGGCGGTACTCTATTGCACCATTAGTAACAGTCAGGATACTAACTGAAATACCCACGAAAGTAGGAATGAGTAATGAAATCTGGAGTGTAAAGGGAATTATTCGAGATTAACCAAGAAAGATGGTCTGTGGTAGGCGCAACATGGACAGGCACAACAAGACTAACTTATGGACACTATGCTCGAAGAATAAGCAGCCAACCCAAAGATCGGCACTACTTGATTCAGTTGTTATACATTATTTAAAATATTCACATCCGTAGAAGCCAAGAGTAGAAGGCAGTGTCCAGTGGCTACAAGGTAAGAAGGAGAATGGGAAGTCCTGGATCGACAGACATGATGTTTCATTGAAGCAAGATGAGCAAGCTTTGGAGATGCAGCGGAACACTGTGCTTAAAGACGACAACAATTGACTGGATGAACATGGCTGAGAGTGCAGAGCATGTGTGGTATAGTCTAACACTGTAGAATGGAACAAAACCACTTAGAATATTCGTCTGTTTCCTTGACAGGACAGCCAGCACGGTCACAACAAAGACCATACATGTCTATTCGGCCATTCCCTCTCACAGAGTGCCCAGCTCTCCACAGACCCACACAGACAGTTTAAGGCATTTATGCTTTTGTACAGCTGCCCCTCTGTTTTGTTTTGTTTTTTGTTTTGTTGTTGTTGTTGTTTTGAGAGGGTGATCATGGAGCTTTTGTGTCAAATCCGGAAGAGGTTATACATATTGCCTTATTTTGCCCAATGTAGTTATTCATTTGAAGTGTTTCTGACAAACAGCTGTATATATCCATGAGTAGGAGTAACAGGAAGAGGAAAGGGAGGAGGAAGAGGGAACCCTTCTCAGATATTCAGTGAAAAGGGAAGGAATCATGTCAAAATAAATGTGAAATTAGCTCTGAAGGAGTAGGCTTGTAATCCTAGCACTAGGAGTCTGAGGCAGGAGGATCACAAGTTGGAAGATGCTTGAACTAAATACTGAGAACCTGTTTCAAACACACACGCAAGACGTAAGAATCCAACTGTAATACATTTTATTAAGATATTATGATGTTGTAGTCATACAGAAATGAAGCACGGAGGTGCTGAGCCCAAGATCAGAGAGTACGGGCAGCATCAATAGTGTATGCCTACTTTAACCTTGATGGCAAGCAAGGCTCACTTCATCCTGAGGCCCCAGTTCACACATGTGTTTCAGAGAGAGTTACTTTATCACTGTGCCCATTCCCTAGCTGTAGCTTGGGGGAGCCCCATGGGGTGTTATAGTCAGCCAGTAAAATCTAGATTGACTTTCTGAGCCTGAATCACTCAGGAATCTCCTTAAGGCAGCCAAGTTCAAACATGATTCCTCTCGCCAGGGGAGTTTTACTGGTGTGTGGCCACTGAGTCACTTCCCCCCTGCCATGGCAGCTACTTCAAACAGACCTCCACCTCTTCTGCTCCCAGTGGAAAAGAACCAGAGGATCTGCTGAGTGGAAGCATTTCCCGAGGAGCTTTGTCCTGTTCATTTAATTGGTTCTTTGTTCCCTCATCTACTCCATAAGAAAATGTAAATGCACTCTGAGGAGCACATCTCTTTGTAAGAGGAGAGCGGAAACCTCTAGACACTCAAAGGGAAGGAAGCTGGTTACCAAAGAGTTCATTCTCCGATCACTAGATTTTACGATCCCTTTGTTCCTCTTATAGAGCTGGGATCTGTCTCAGAATTTTATGATGAGTCCCTTGAAGGCTATGGTCAGTTAGACCATTTAAATCTTGCCACCTCAGGAAAAAAAATCTATTTCTAAAGTTAACCAATTCCGTTTTGAATTTGGCAGCATAAAATTGTTTTAATGTAAGCTTGAAAAGCTGGCTCTGATTTGGGTGGAATCCTGGTCAGCACACAATGATTGCTTTTACTATGTGCTTATGTGCTTATTATTGATTATTTGTGGGAATGTTTATTGAAGGTACCTTATATTCTGCCTGAGTACAAATGGATCTAAACTCAAAACAGGCTAAGAAAGAGATTTAAAGGGGGCTCCTGTTGTTTTCTTTTCCTTTGTTTTGTTAAATCGTCCTAGGTGGGAACTGAATGGCTGAGAAGCTTAAATTGTATTGGTGAGTTCATAACACAACTCCCCTCAAGGGAAGACACAGAAAGCTTTGGGTAAAGTAGAAGGGCAAAGCCTTCTTTCTGCTGTATTCGTGTGGAACACAGTGTGGGTGCTGAGTGCTAAGAAGAGATAGGAAAGCAGAGTGGCATGTCTAGATGTTAGCTTCATTCTAAACCATAAAACAACTTTGGGGAAGTTCATTTAGGACACACCCTACAAAATAACTTAACGTTGTGCAGTGTGCTCTAGACTCAATAGCTTCAGATGAAACTGTTCTGGATTGCTTCTGAAGTCATCTGAAAAGTTTCATCTGAAGCTTTAGTACATGTCTTCTAGGATTTCAAAGCTCTTCCTCAAACTATTGTGATTTCCCTCAAGACAATCAAACTATTGCTGATTTCCATCAACCTTCCTGACGCAGGGACCCTTTAATATGGTTTCTCCTGCTACGGTGACCCCCCAACCATAAAATTATTTTCAGTACACTTTAAATGTAATTTTGCTACAGTTGGGAATTGTAATGAAATACATAATAGACAGGATGTTTAATATATGACTCTCATGAAAGGGCCATTTGACACCACCACCCCCCCACTGTGGGATAGAGACCCACAGGTCGAGAATTGCTGTTCTTGACACTTACTTTGAAACAGGATCTCCCATTCTAAACATCAGCTTCTTTGGATTCTGAATCCTTGGACAGTTTTCCTTTACCTAAGTTCATGAAAGAGTCTACTTTCTCCATGCATAAATCTAAAACTAACCAAGGAATTATTCTCCAGGCAGCATTCAACTTGGATCACGTACCGTCTTCTATTATAAGGAAGTCATTTTATTATACTTAATATTATACTATATTAAGATGGTTAATGTCAGAGAAATATATGCTAATGGGTCACAGTAGTGGATGCTGGGACTTAGTCTCTAAGGACAGTGACCTATTTATTGCTGGTCTGTATCCCACTTCTCTACTGCCTCTCATCATCCAATAAATTGCTGCTAAGGAAATAAGAATATGGCACACTTATCCATTTGATTCTTATTCATAATTGGGAAAAGGAAAGTAACAATCTGGGGAGAGGGAGGTGGTGGGGAGAGACTAGGGGAGGAGAGAAAGAGGAAGTTGTGATGAGGATATAATATAGGAGAGAAGAATAAAAAAGGAAAACCTACAAAATACATAACTATTCAATTAAAAAGTAAGAAAAGAAGTAGCAAGTTGTGACAGTCATTCCTCAGGGAAAACCATGAATGCAATTGTCTCAAGTGGTAAGACAATTGACAGAGTCCTACTTATAACTTTTGCTGGGGGAAATTTCTCTCCCTCATGGAATTCTAATATATAAAGACAATAAAGAAATAAAATGTTTGGAAAAATGACTGGACTGATGTTCCATTATCCTCTGCACATCCTAAAGTAAGACTATTTCACCTTGTCCATATTTGGGAAGCTACAAGCTCCATTGGACAGCTTATGCTGTGGTTATCTTCCTTAGTACTCTCATAAAGGTGACCACTTTTGCACTCCAAACTCTTCTTGAATTTTCCTGCTGTCAGTGAAATTCAAATCTCAGTTTCCATTCTTTGAGTAACTAGGTTTGGCCCCACAGCCACTTCTGGTTCCTTAACAAAGATATTCTTTTTTACTCATTTATTTTTTTTGAAGATTTATTTATTTGTATTTTATGTGCACAAACGTTCTGCCTGCATGTATATCTGAGCACTGCAGGTGGACCGTGCTGTAGAGGCCAGCAGAGGTTGTTGAGACCCCTTGAACTTAGATTCCAGAACATTTGGAGCTACCACGCCAGTGCTGGGAACTAAGCCCAAGTCTGTAAAAGCAGCAAGTTCTCTTTGGGGGTGGCACATCTCTTCTGTCATTTTTTTAAATCTATTTTTAAGACTGTTTTATTAGGTTATATTCATTGTTAAAAGCAGAGAGGTTCATAACAGTATTTTGTTCAAGCACATCCTGTACTTTGACCAGATCCTCTCATCTCTACCATCTTTTGCCTCTCCACCAGTTCCACCAGTCCACCAATTTCATTCCTCTTCCCAAATAATACTCCTTTATATGTGTGATGTATGTGTGATTATGCATGTATATATAAATGCATATACATCTTTGTATATTTATGTACTTTTGAGTAAATCCTAGATTCTACATATAAGAATAAAGATGCAAATTTTCACTTTTGATCTATGTTAACTTGATTAACATGATCATTTAATATTTCTTATTAAACATTTCCTATTAAAACCATTTTTAGATTGACATTTTTAGATTAGCTTTTTTTCTTCTAAAGAAAAAATGATAAATCTTAAAAATAGCATAATGAAGCTCTATTGTGTATTTATATCATGTTTTCTTTACTCTTTCATCTATTAAATAGCATCTAGGCTGATTGTACAACTTGGGTGTTGTGAAAAGTGCTTCAACAGACATGCACAGGAATATACATAATGATCAGGAATGTTTTGGTCTAATCACCTGATAGTTTTATTTTTTAAAAGTTTTTTTTAAATGACTTTGAGAGCATAATATAATTACATCTTTTCTTCCTTCTGTTTCTTTCCAAAATGTCCCCCCCCATATGCCCCTCTCTGGTCTCCTTTAGATTTATGGCCTCATTTGAAGAACCTCTGTAGTGATTTCAGAGAGGCTACACTAGTTTACATGGCCACCATCAAATAGGCTTTTTTCCCCAAGTCCTTGCCAACCTTTTGTTGTTGTTGTTGTTTATTGCCTTTTAATGATGGGCATTCTGACTGGAGTGACATGGTCTCTCACTGTCCTTTATGTACTTATTTCCCTGATAAATAATTTTCATGTGTCTGTCATCCATACTTCATAATTTGAGAAGTGGCTGTTCACTTAATTTGTCCATTTATTGATTAGATGACACCTCTCTATTTACTCTTTTTTGAATTCTTTATATAATCTAGCTATTCATTGAGTGTCAGATAAATAATTGCCAACATTTTTCTCCTATTGCGTGGGCTGCCTCTTCACTCTGGTTCTATTGCTCTTGCTAGGCAGAAACATTCAATTTCATTCAAGCCCGTTTGTCATTTTTTTTGCTAGTATTTCCTATAGTTCAGAAAATCCTTGCCAGTGACTCTACCTTGAAGTGTTGTTCCTATGCTTGCCCTAGCATTTGCAGAGTTCCAGACTTTACAACGAGGTCTCTGATGCACACCAAATACATTTGTGTAGGGTGAGAAATGGGGATCTAGATTCATTCCTTCATCCATAGACATCCATCTTTACTAGAGCCATTTGTTGAAGAAGCTGTCTTTTTTCAAATGTATGTTTCTGAGATATTGCCAAAAAGCTAGGAGGCTATATGTGAGACTTTATTCTATTCTATCTAACTATCATCTGTCTATTTATCATCATCTATGTCTATATCTATCTAGCTAAATATATAGATACATAGATATACATCTTATGACAATACCACACTGTTTATGTTATTAGTTCTGTAGGTTAACTTGAAATCAGGGATGGAGATAGCTTCAGCATTGTTGTTTTGCTCAAGATTGACCTGCAAATTCTAAAGGTCTTTTATGCTTTTGTATGAAACTCGGGATTTCTATTTCCATGAAGGGTGCTATTGATATTTGTTGACTAGTGCCCTAAATCTGTAGGTCCCTTCCAGATGATCCATTTCTCAAAACAGTAATTATTCCCATAATTGAGGTCTTCCCATCTTCTAGTGTCTTTGGTTACTTTCACTGTTTTAATGTTTCTATTGTAAAGATCTTATGCCCCCTTAACTAACTTAATTGCTGGGAATTTCTTTGCAGCTTGAATCAGAATCATTCCCTGCCTTGACTGGGGAAGAAGAGCAGCTCCCTAGAGAAGTATGCACTGTCTCTCTTTTGTGAAAATTCAGAAATAAACAGCTAATTGGATTGATTAGAACCAGGTCTTTCTCTAACATTTTCAAGTCAGTAAGCCAAATAGAACACTGTTTTAGATACTGGTCAGCTCATGACAAATAGATCATGAAAGCTTTTTGAGATTAAGATAGGTTTTCCAGTTTTCTGAGACTAATAACCTTCCTGGCTCCATACCATAAGAGTAAAGACTGGGGGCTGGAGAGAGATGGCTCAGAGGTTATGAGCACTGGCTGCTCTTCCAGAGGTCCTGAGTTCAATTCCCAGCGACCACATGGTAGGTTAAAAACATCTGTAATGAGATCTGGTACCCTTTTCTGCCATGTAGGAACACATGCAGGCAGAACATTGTATACATTGTGTGTGTGTGTGTGTGTGTGTGTGTGTGTGTGTGTGTGTGTGAAAGAGTAAAGACTGGTTTCTCCAGACTCCCATCCTTTCTTTCTCTGTCAGACGCAATAGATATACAAACAGGGAGAATCCATTCTCTGTGGTTCTGGAAGTTCAAAATGGTGAGAATTCTCCTCCGGTAAGTGTGCTTGTATTTACACAGCCATTTCTCAACTTCAGTGTGACAACTATGCAACAAAGACACTTGTATTTTCGGTGGCTCCCAAGAACTACAAAATAGCCACAAAAGCATTTTCCATAGGGAAAAAAAATAATGTCCGTGCATACACTTTAGTTTCTAAAGCCAAGTTTCTAAAGAAAATGATGCTAATCATGGGTATATAAGGATGGACACAGATAGTAGATCATTTCTTGCTATAAAGTAAACCAAAAAGAAAACTATGAGTACTTTCAAAGAAAAGACACTTAATTGGCTCATTTATTTAGTTTTGTAGGCTCTAAGTTATTTTGTTTTAATTTAATTTGGAGGCTGAAATTCCAAGGTTAGGGTGTTATGTCTGTTCAGACCCTGGTAAGGACCCTTCTTGACTACATCACAACATAGCAGAAACTCAGCGAGATGGTTGCATAGTGAAGGAGTCATGCAGATGGAGTAGCCTAACTTTATCTGATCCTACTTCTCTGATAATTAAGTGGGCTACTTCAGGGACTATATTAATCTGGTCTAGGGGATTCCTCATGGATCTATCCACCTCTTGCTACCTTCTTACATACTGTAAACATCCCATTATTTCTCAATGACACCACGCTGGAGGCCAAGGTTTCAATGCATGGCCCTTTGGAACAAAAACCACACCCAACTCATAACTAAACCTCATAAATGAGGGAATAAGAAGAAAGCCTAATATTGTTAGTGTAATGCTGTGGGATAATGTTCTTGTATGCTGTGAAGATTTGTCACTTGTATTGGTTTAATAAAACACTAATTGACCATAGCCAGGCAGGAAATATATATGGAGTGACCAGACTAGGAGAATTCTGGGAAGAGGAAAGGCAGAGACACAGTTGCCAGCCAAACCGAGGGAAGCAAGATGAGAATGCCTTACTGAGAAAAAAATAAAAAACCACATGACTAAACATAGATAAGAATGATGGGTTAATTTAAGTTGTAAGAGCTAGTTAGTAATAAACCTGAGAAATAGGCCAAACAGTTTATAGTAAATATAATCCTCTGTGTGTTTATTTGGGACTGAATGGTTTCTGGACCAGGTGAGACAGAAACTTCTATCTACAATATAATTCTCAGGTTCCAAAGACCATTTCAAGACCTCCTCTCTGAGTGGCACATCTCTATTAAACAGACTCATTTTATTATTTGTGGATATTTTTAGTGAACTGCATTGTTAGATAGATATATGACAATTAGGAGCAAAAAATAATGTCAATATTCAAAGTATATCACTCAACTTATGAAAATTAGTAAAAACAATAATATTCTCTATTGAGCTAGTTACCATCAGTCTCCTACAAGCACTGTCTTTCTTTCATAGGTGAAGAAACATCATAACAGAAATTTTGAGTAACGATGTGATAGATTTTAGTCACTACGTCTACTGCTGTCACCACAGTGAAAACAGGCTCTTCCAGCCTTGATTAAGGCCAAGCCACACTGCCACCCTCTGAAATTACTGTGTCCTCTTAAGAATTGCACCTTACATGGCACCACACTACTGGGATTAAAAACTTCATGTATTTTACTGGAACTTTTGTCTTCTAGACAAAGAGTTTTCTGAAACATCTATATTCTCTCTCTCAAGTCCCAGTGAAACTAGTGGAACAATGGTACCATAAACCAAATCATCTTGGTAAGTACTAAATCCTTGTTTTGCTGCATCAAGTTTTAGGACAGTTTCACTTATTTTGTTGAATAACCAATTTACAACTCAACTGTAAGCAACTCATAGACACTTGGGTTTTGGAAAACTCACCTTGGTTAAAGAACTCATTCTTGGGGAAAAAAATCCATCTCAGAAAAACAGAAGGAATGAAAGTCCCAGGATAGAGCCCAACTATCATTGAGAGAAATCCAACATAACAGAAACAATTGAGCTGTTTGAAAAGGAGTGTTTGAAAAATAAATCCACACAAGTGCATCTGGCCAGCAGTGAACCTGAACAAAATTCTTAAGCAGTTCCCAAGGACAAATGCATTCTCCAAAGGTCACACTCGCATGGATGCAGTGCTCAGACCTGTTAGTTTGCTCCCAAGCCATGAGCTAATGAACAATTTTGCTGTGAATATTTGGTGGATATTTAGGAGCTCTTAAATGTCTTAAAAGAACTATTTCGTAATAACCCACAAACTAAAGCAAAAATGAAAGTAGAACTCAGAAAAAGAAACTTAACTTACAGAAGCAGAGAATGCCTGCTGAAACCACTGCAAAAGTTAATAACTAAGACAATTATGTGCCAGGTACCCGCCCAGCTCATCTTCTTTTCCTGTTCTCAGCAGCAGCAGCAGCAGCCTGCTGAAATAAGCAACAACAGTACAGGAAGGGCTCACTAACTGCCCACCTGCTCTTGAGTCTTCTCTGTTGTTGGGGCATCTTACCGTTTCCTATGGGTCATTCTCAGATATATCTTTGCAGAGTTACTGCTGAGTCTCACAGCATTCTCTAATTGGCAGCATTGGAGTTGAATTAAACATGGAAAGGACCAGTTGTTCCCTTGGGGCAATTAACAAATCCTAAATGGCAGGAAAGCAAGAGACCTAGAATTGATAATTCTCTTCGTATGTTAGTGTCTGGGCATTATTTGTTATTAAGACTTATTGAAAAGGAAGAATTGTGTTTTTCCCGGTTCACTTAGCCTGTTTTCTCTTTGCACGTTCCTCAGCAGAGCCCATAAAATGGGCCCGAGCAGGTTCCCATTAGCTGTGGTCAGTTCTAATTCCTGGCTCTCATGCACTAACTGATGTGTGTAGGCTCCCAATCCTGGGAAGAACATAACACAAAACTTTTCTTTGTTATTGCTTAATTAAAATAGAAAATGCAGCCTCATGTGGACAAATTCCTTCCCTGCATGATACTTTGTCTCAAAGGTTGTTTGCACATATTCTTCAAATGGTTCCATCTGAAAAGAGTCACAAAATATTTTAGGCATTTTTCTATATTTCAACCAAATTTGTGGTGTGATCTCAATTTTTATTGCAAATACATGGAAAATAAAAAACTTCTAAGGATTCAGAGGTCTGCGTGTACGCCTTCCACACAGAGCCACCATCGGACTTCCACATGAATGTCACATCCAGAGACTTTGGTACCCACAGCCCCCTCATGCTGGGCAGTAAGTACTTGGATGAGAGCAAATCAAGATGGGAGTTTTCTATTCAGTTCATTCAGAATTATTGTACTGAGGACTTTTTCTATCTCAGGTAAAAGAAACCTAACTCATTTGGCTTCCATCATAGAGTGGTGAGGAGAGATGTGAGTTTGCATAACTAAAGACTTTAGGGAGATCAGAGTTTCGGATGTGATTGAATACCTCTAGAAAGTATTCCTTCCTAACTCTCAACATAACCTTCTGGAATACGAGCTGTGTTGTGCTAAATGGACTTTTCTAGTGTACTTAACAAGGCAACGAACAGCAGAAGCCCACATTTGATATCCCAAAGGAAGGAAATATCTCCTGTGTATGTCAGACAGAGGGTCAGGAGGTAGAATGTTCTAATGTGCCTGGCTCTAACCCTCTTTCTTGGTTCAGGCTATCCTAGTTAATCATGGATTCCAGTGAAAACAGATGGTTGGATGGTTCAAGGATCCTTGGTGGATGGTAAGTAACCTGATGAATGTTGTTAGACTCTACTGGGTGACTGGAGAGTAATCTTGAAGGAATGGTCTCTGCCAAACAAATATTTAAGAATTACCTCTGTCAAAGGTGAGAGATTTGGGATATCTGTACTGTCACGCCCACCAACAATTCAATAAGTGTTTTCTTCCAGGGAAACTTCCCTTCAAGGTACTTTCCACCTGCCTTGTGTATGGGTTAAAAGAGTTTCAGCAACATGAAGCGAGTTTTCCAACAATCACACTTTTCCTGGCTATTGGGAAAACAATATACATGGAAATAGAGAGGGGCTCTGAAGGGATATGTGCCGACACCTAATGAAGTCTGCTAAGGCCCTCCTTCGTCTGTGTTGAAGGGATGCAGATGTGAGTGAGCAATCATCCAAACCACATCTAATGCAAACGGAAGAAGGATGGTACCTATGAGCTAAAACTAGGATTCTGTTGCCAAGAACAGGGAGGGGATGTGTCTTTGGCATACAAAAACAAGAGAGCCAGTTGCTCTATTAACTGAAACTTGAAGTTTACTTTCTCGGTATGAGTCTGTCGATAAGAGGGTGATTAAGAAATGAACCTCCTGGTTTGATACTGATGGGTATAAGAATCCTATTCTTGGAACTTAAACTGGGGGCCTTTGAAGTGTCTCCAAGTGCAAGAAGATGGGGGTGGCACTCTATACAACTGACTCCAAGGTCAGAACATAATTGAACTGCCACCACCATCAGAGGGACCAGCAAGATACAACTGGAACTGGTGCTGGATGAGATAAAATCATTAAAAGAGAATTATACCAAAGGGATAAGACTTGGTCCTTAAATGTCTATAGAAAGAAGCCTGCTGGACAAAAGAAAGGGACTACCAGATGTTTTGTTTTTGTCATTACTCGGTGATGAGCATATTTGATGCTTGACAGTTCAATCTTTCAAAGAAAATACATGTTGCCAATATCTCTTCTAAACAAGGATCATTATATTAACAACAGAAAGACATTTGCAAACTCGCTGGCATTAATGAAGTCGGGGGCAATTTTTCTTGTGGTGAACAGAGTCATGCCAAACCTGCTAGCTGCTTGGATTTCTGGCTGCCTAACAAATCTTTCCTCTGTGCAGCCTGTGAGTGTTTGGCACGTGCACATCTTACTTCAGGCTGGCACAAAGGGGGCTCACTAAAATTGACCCCAACATCTACACATTCTACCTGCAAATACATACGGTGGGACCTTTGCATTATTATAAGTAGACACTTATCCAGCAGTGCTAAGTGTACGTTTCTTTCATGTCTGTGCTCCTGTGTATGCATGTTTTGTTGTTTGGGGGGTTGGTCATTTCATATGCATCCAGATTCCTGAAATATGCTGGGAACAAACAGTCGATGTTCTCCTAGCACTGAACTTCATTTTACTTTTCAGGCTTTTCCACCTTCTAAATCAAATCCATGAAATTAGACAGGACACGTTCACCTCCCGATACTTATTCCAGGGTAGCTGATTCTTCTTAATATATAGAACTTGCTTTATTTCTTCTTTTTTTTTTTTTACTCAGAAGAAAAATGGGTTGACTGCATTCAAAATATTCTCATCTCAACGTCTACAACTGACCTGTATTAGTATGAAACATGAAGTCAGTTGACCATGAGCTATTCACGGGGGAAAATGGTATTCAGAGCAATATGATGTCTCTAGCACCCTGGGGCGTAAGAGGGAACCATGCATTGTTCACATTAATAGCTATAGGTGTCTGGTATACAATGGAAGCACGGAGACATGGCTGATCCTGATGAATGAATTGTCCATGTAGGCTTCTTCCCACAGGTACTATTTATTCTCTATAATAAAAATCTCAAGACCTCAGCAGAAATTTTCAGGTTGTTGTTCATTATTCTGATTAAAGCATGATGGTCCAACTTGCATGGTAAAAAATCTGCATGCTCACACTCAAAATTTTTAATTTGTGTGTCATTGGCTGAGGTCAATAAGAGATAAAGTTTCCCCAAGACTAGAAACACAAACCTATGTGTCCACTCAAAAGAGAGAATTCTCAAAATGGAAAGTATATTCTTCAACCAGAAGCCTATTTCTCTGTTAAGCAATATTTTCTTGGACATGAAATAGATTCAAGTTCGATAGCAGATGTCCCAGGAGAGGCCAACAGGAAAATGTTTGAATCCAAAAAGGTGCCTTTTAGCAGCCAGCTCTAGGCAAAGAAAAAAAGAGAAAAGAAAAAAGTCCATCCCTTAAGCCATTCCAAACTTGGCGAGAAGAGAGTATGGAAAGGGGATGAAAATGTTTGGGTGTTTTTCTTCTTTTTTATGTGCTCTGTCTTGTTGGCATCTTTTTGCCAGGACGTATTGGAAAGCCAACAATGTGCAATGCAGAATGGTATAAATAAGCCCTGTGTTGAAGCAATCCAAGATGCTTGCCACGAAAATGAGATTTCCCTAGTGTGCCAGTTCTGAGCAAATCTGAAACCAAGGTACTCCAATGCCTCCGTTACATTTAAGTGTATGAGAAAGTGGCAAGCAAGAAGAGAGAATTGTGCTATGACCACGGTAGAAAAGTGAGTGGACAGAATGGGCAGGAAAAGTGGATTAAGTTCTAATATTCAGCATAGTAGAGAATGGGCTGTTAGAAGGGAAAAGGCCTTGAGACCTGTGGAGAAAGCCATTTGCCTGTGAAAACCTCAGTAGTGCAAGGTCTAGAGGACCCAGGCCTGGTAGTATTTCCTGCTCTATAATCATGAGTCTCCAGCTTTTGGCCAATGCAAGATGAATATTCTCTCTTTTTGGATACTTTCCTCTTTTGTTGAAATGTTGAGGGTTTGAGCAATGAGATTGTTTCCAAAATTAGCCACTGTCTGCATCCACGCTTCTTAACTAGTATAGTGGAACACAGTATACTCAATGTGCTACTCACAACCTACCTTCAAGTCATATACAATTTCTAGCATTAGAAATAAGTATAAAAACCAAAATATACTAAAAATTACCCCATGAATCCTAAAGATTGATTGCCTTTGATCCAGCATCTTCATGAATTGATAGACAAAGTTGCTCTCTTGGCTCATTTGTCATTTCAACTGCTCTAGGATAAGGAACTAATAAACACACACACATATGTATATACATTATATATAAAATGTGTATACATACATAACTATATATACACATGTGTGTATGTATATATGTGTATATGTACTGGAAACTGGACAATCCAAGATCAGGATGTCACAATGTGTGAGTTTTCTCTTTATCACCCCACACTGTCATCTTTCCTGGGTTCTCTTATGATAGAAGGGAAAACCTAGCTTTTTGGAGCCTTTACACAGAGCACGGAAGCCATGGTGGAGGCTTCCATGTTCATGATTTAATTGTCTCCCAATTTTCTTGTTTTCCAACATTTCACAGCAGACATTGATTATCAGGTTTGAGCAAATAAATGCCACCGGGGGAGCCTGAACGTTATATGTATGAGTTTATAGGGCTTTGTGAGGAGGACTGGAATAATGAGGAAAGAAACCTCCAGGAAACATGAGCTAATAGATTCTTATCTTTGACAATGAACACCTAGAATATAGATGTGTTGGGAATTTTGGATATTGGGAATTTCACTAGGGTGCCGGATCAAAGCACAGCCACATTCAGAAGTACAGGGCAGATAACTGAGGTAAGAAAACATTGCCGACACATGGCCACCTGAGTCTCATTCCCCAGTCTGTAATGGGGAAGGCTCTTCAGCAGTGGTGGTGACGGCAGCAGCTGGGGCTGTGTGCCATGTTCCTTGTCAGTTTGCAGAGTCAAGGTTTTATGGACACATCACTCTTCCTTCCTCTCTGTAATCTTGTCATGCTCTTCTCTTTCTTCTTTCTTTCAAGAAGCAGGGGGCTTACTCTGCTGTCCATCTGGCTTCAAGCAAATGAACATGAGAATGATACCCATGCTCTCATTTCCCCCCAAAAAATGAGATACACATTTTTTTTTGTTCTTAAAATGCTCTTCTTGCATACTTTGGAGGTGACCAACAGCTCTCTAATTGGACATATGACCCACTCAACAATAGGGAAATCATGCCTGGCACTGGAATCCTAACCATGACTAGTGATGATGAAGTTATAGATCTAGAAAGAGAACCCACAACCACCATTTTACTAAACCACCATAATCTCTAACTGTATTTGAAATACTTATCCTTATGTCCACAAATAAGTGTAATATTTAACTCTCATCAAGTTCACAAGAGATGGAGACAATCACAGAAAACCACAAGCAATCAAAATGCAGAATTGTAGAGTCCATTCCCCATGCATACATATATAAAATAACTTTCATATCCAAGACTTGGGTACATCACAGAAGAGGGGGGAGAAAGATTGTAAAGGAAAGAGGATCTGTGAGATTATGTCTTTTGGGTACGCCAGAGAAGCTATAACCCTGAAGTCTCACCAAAATTGTTGCCTACATATGAGCTGAACATGGACAGCAAAAGACATCCTAACGTGGCAGGGGTAGGCCCACAAGGCCTCAAACCTACACAAAGAACTACAGGCAGCTAAGAAATGCTTAGAGTGGCAAGGAGAAGTAGTCATCTTTAGAGAAAAGTGCACCAGTTTTTATCTAATACCAAGTGGTTAGCTCAGGAAATAGATCTAAAAGTAACAATTCACAGACTGAGAAGGTTGTTTTTTGTTTAATAATGTATATGTATATGGACAAATGTATATATACATATATATATAAAACAGCAATTAACAAAAAGAAGACATGAATTATGAGGAGGAAGGAGGAATATATGACAGTAAAATTGAGGAAAAGGTTGGAGGAAACAATGTAGCACATTATAATTTCAAAAAATAAAAGAAATAATTTTATAAATGCCACACTTGTGAGGTCTGGGGACCCCTGAGGAGACAACACAGGACTGCAAAACATCCTGCGCTTTTGTCCTTTATTCAATTTGAGCAAGAATCACTGTGCAGCTTTTGAACTTGCTAAAGATGGTTTCAAAGCAAACATCCAACAGTACCAACATAGGACAAGGGACAGCAGATAGGAAGAGCAGCAAAAGTGTTTTGGGTTCTGAAATTGGTGATAGAGACACCCCATTCCCTCACACCCAGCTGATAGACACCCCATTCCCTCACACCCAGATGATAGACACCCCATTCCCTCACACCCAGCTGATAGACACCCCATTCCCTCACACCCAGCTGATAGGCCTGTAAAACTATATAGACACTGTAGAAAGCAGTTTGGCAATTCCATCTCAGAGCATATACTGTACTCCCCCAAATTGATAATCAGATGCTGATAGAAGCATATATTTTATATATATGTATATATATATATATTCATACTCATAGATTCCCTAGTTAAAAAGCTAATGGGTAAACAGGGTCCAGAAAGCGATTAATGAATGAATAGGCAATGTGAGGTATGTGTATATAATGGAATATTACTCAGTTTTGTCAAAGACAAGTCTCGATGAAATTCATATGTTCCAGGGTAAGAGCATGAGGATTAGAATTATTAAGAAAAGGAGCAGAGATATGATAGAAATTAGAAACAGAAACACAGAACAGCCTCAGGAGGGACATTCAGTGAATACTGAACCACCCACGTTTATTTTCCACCTTCTTATATACTTCACTCCAAAAGGGGAGTGGGGTAGGCAACAGACTTCCTTTACATGACGTGAGAAATACATTTGAATTCTCCGACCTTTGATCCAGGTGGAGCGGATCCACCCCTATGCCCAAAATACTAATTAAACACACCCTAGGTCAGGATCTCTTGTTTTGTAGCCCCACCTGTTGTCAACAACTTTGAAAGAGCAAAAAAGCTCAAACTCTCTGACATCCAGTCAAGGTGGAACAGGCTCACATCCGTGGGCTTTAAAAAGGAATGACATACTGATGTACCTGAAAACAATATGCTAAGGAAAACAAATCATACACCAAAAGCTGTAGGCTTATCTAAAATAGGTAAATCTACATCAACAAATAGCAGACTCATAGTTTCCAGTCTGTGGAAATTAAGTATCAAATACATGATTTTGTTTTCAATGCTGAATACTTGAGAGCTGGGTATAGTGCTATGGATAAGCATTACCATGAAGATAATCTCTAAATTTTCCCTTTGATCTTATTTTTTTGTGTATTTTACTTCAATGAAGAGAGGTCTGAAAAGAGAAGCTTGCCTTTAATGAAGCTAGAGTAGACAGACAGTTGTAGACTAACTGGTGAATGGCGTGGGGTGTTATTCTATTGTAGACTAAGTGGTGAATGGCGTGGGGTGTTATTCTATTGTAGACTAACTGGTGAATGGCGTGGGGTGTTATTCTATTGTAGACTAACTGGTGAATGGCATGGGGTGTTATTCTATTTCCTAGCTGCTACTCTGGAATTGACTGGAACTTGGTGAAATGCTTTTTAATAGGAGCCATAAGTAAAAAGAATATAAGAAAAATATGGCAGAGAAGAACACAGCAGCAAAGGCAGGACACAGGTCCTACTGTGGTTGCAGATAGGTCATACCAGATGAGACTCCTTCACAGCATCCCTGAAGGAACTGGTACAAAACGCAGACATGTATTTACCAAAATTCAAAGTGGTTCCAGTGAACAATGGGACAAAGCTGTATAAGCCCCCATGGGTTTCGGGTGTCTTCTCAGACATTCGTGGATGTGTGGTTGTTGGGTCATATGTAGTGTGCTCTTTCAAAACAATCATCCTGAGTGTGGCGATGAAAACAAATTTCTCGAATGGCCATCCCTCGTGTTTTAGTCAACCATCATGTGAAGTCATGTGCGTGAAAACCTATGAGGCAGAAAAATGCAAGGTAGAATGTGTTTAATGAGCAGGGTCACTGCTGGCAGGCTTAGCTATGGAAGGTGGAGACAGAGACCGGAAGGGCAAATGTAAGGAAATGAAGTTGTGTGTTTGTGGGGGGGACACAAATGTGGAAAATCTTCCTAAGGATGATGGAAAGGACAAGGTGCCGTCTCTTCAGTGAAAGAATAAAGTCAAGTAAAAGAATTAAAAGGGAGTATGCATGGAGCCACAGGAATAGCGCTCCTGTCCATGTGGCCAAGATGGGAGGGGGTGGATTTTAATGGAGCACAGAGCACAGCTGTGGGAAGGAAATGCTTCTGAAAGGACATGGAAATGCTAGGAATGGGAAGAAAGATGAACAGGAAAGAAAGAATTCTGCTATGAGAAACGCCAGAATTGCCTCAGTTGTTCCCTGCTCTTCACAATTGTGGGAAGGAAGAAGATCTAGAAAGGAGAAACATATTCTCCCATGAGAGTAAGGGGCGGGTCCCACGGCTGCCTGTTCTACATTAAAATCAGCACCTCTCCTCACACGTTTTACTTCTGATTCTATGGCACTGCAGAGATCCTGTGCCACTGAGTTCAGGCTTTAACAGCCTTTGGGCCAGAAATCAGGAAATCACCTTATGTAGCAGCAGCTGGTGTTGGCTTGTCAGGCTCAGTCTATCTGTGAGAAATGTATGCTCCTGGTCATTATAAAATAAATAATAGATAAATAAATATTCTCTTTTTGTCAATTGGTTTCTCCTGACCCTGGAGAATATGTGTGTGCACATGCATACATATGCATTTGTATCCATTGGGTACCCTATACAAAGTGTCAAGCAAAACCATTGCTGAGCCTTTATACAAATGTGATGAGATCCAAACAGTCATCCTACAGATATTTGAAGATCAAGGTTGACTGGGTGAACATTTTCCTTCATGCCTATTTTTTTTTTATTGCCACATACTCAGACCTCAGTAATTTAGCCTCCACCTAAGACTGAGAGCAAGGACTGAAAATGCCATGTGCACATTGACTCACTGCATCGGCTTTGAAGTAGTCATAGAGAGCATTGAATAACATACACTTTAAAAGGGCTGTAATTAGTGCCATTGTAGATAGAACACAGCAATAGATGACTTAACCATCTACTGTGCAAACACACAAGAAGGCAATTCCGAAAGCCTGATATTTGCTTAAAATTCAATAGTTGCTTAAGGTTATAGATGGGGGGCCAAAAGGAGGACTGCTGACATAATTTTCCTGATATGAAGGGGGTAACCAGCAACGTATCTTCTGAATTATTTACCAGTGAGCCAGAGAACATTCAAAAAACCAACTCTAGGCAGTTATTCTATTGTGTTTGGTAGGCTTACTTTAAAAGGTTTCACTGATTTCAATATGCTCATGTCATTTATTGAAATAAAGTCATCATGATATCAGACTGAATTTTGGTTATCCATTTCCTTATAAATCTTGACCAGAAAACATCCCTGAACAATCAGAAACCAACTGGAGTGAAGGGACAGTTTGAACCAACAACATGTTTTAAAAGATATATCTGGTTCCTATATATAAATATTTAACCCATTGCCCTGAAAGTCACAGGACACTGGACAGGAAATGATGACAAATGACAGAACACATAAAGGTCACAGAACAGAACTTCACAAGCAGTGCTCTACTTTTCTTTCATTAAATATGGAGCCTCCTTAACATGTCAGAATTTGCTATGCCTGACACAAATTTTTCACTTTCTATGGTGAATAAATATCAAAGAGACAGTATTGATAACACCATACTCAAAGATAATTTTCCTTAGCATGCATTTCAGTATTACTGGAAAATAAAATGTAACAATCATTTATTATAAATCTTGATTTGTTTTTATACTGAGTGAACAAAGACTCTTGCATTGTATCTAACCAACATCTCTAGATAAAAGTGTTCACATTTAATATTTCAGCTCTCTCTCTCTCTCTCTCTCTCTCTCTCTCACACACACACACACACACACACACACACACACACACAAACACATACATTCTACAATTAGAGCTACATGGATGCTTGAATCTCCATGAGCCTGATTCTAGTATGTTGTAGAGAATTGATATTCACACTATATCTACAGAATTTCACAATGTGACCAATGACTTGCTGTTGAGTTGACTATACCAAGATTCCAAAGAATATCTCTGGGTTTTGAAACTTTCTATGAAGACTTATATAATTCATCCTATAATTTAATTCAAAGCCATTATTTGTCATAATGCAATCATGTATTATGATATATACATAAACAAAAAATCAGCAAATTGAAACTATATATGGGACAGTTCCCCCAAGCAATCAGAAGACAATAAATACATAATACTTTGCTAGTACAGCTGTCCAGGTAGTACTCAACTGCGTCAACACTGGATCCTGACATTTATTACAGTGATTTATTACAGTGATTGCTGACATTTATTACATTTATTTATTTAGTACAGTGATTGCTGAAAACCCATGAAACACAACTGTTATCTGTAGTCATCTGTCCCTCTCCCCTCCTGTGATTTGGTGTCTTCTGATCAATCTTTTCCTTTCTTGGTTGCTGGTTCTCTTAATGCTCACAGCCAAAGGCTTGTTCCAGTAACGCTGCCCTGCACACTTATATTTCTGGTAAAAGAAGAAAGACAAATCCTGATTTGTAATATTTGCTGACTTTCATGATGTAAATTCTTTTGCTGTGGGCACTTTCCGCTGACTGCTTGATGATACGCAGTGTGAGGTTGGAAGATCAACCCTTGGCTCTCAATAAATCAGTGGAAGTTGTCATGGACACATCAATGAATGCATCGTTAATTAATGACATTGTTTCTGAGAGATGGTATCTTGAATCCCTGAAAGGGTGTGCGGTGTGAGTCATTGAAACCGAAGTAAAAAGAAACAGCAAGTTAGGTATCTGGGACATTGCAGTTGGCCCTGTATTAGTGACTATCTTTTCCCTGAGCATGCTGGATGGGAGCTGTTCCTTTCCCAAGATCCCACAAACTCTAAAATTTTCAAGCCACGGGGCAAGGGAGCTTTTAATTCATAGCTAACCTTTCATAAACAAATGAGCTTAGAGCCAGAGAAGATAAGTGACGTTCCAAGATTCTTCTCAGTTATGGGCAGGCCGGGAGAAGCAAGAACCCAGCTTCTGGGAGAGTTGGGACCTCATTCTCAATAATTAGTGAATAAAACCCCCACATAAAATAAACTCCCCTAGAAATTTCAAGTTCAAAATTTGATAATTTAATCTAATTCATCAACCCCAGTAGAGCTAAAAGTAGAGGCAATAAGAGAATCAGCAGCCAAGGAAATGAGAGAAAACTGAAAGCCATGTGGAAGGTGAATTGAGGGCAGAAAGGAATACATTTTCAACAGTTTGTCTTGTAACTTCTGGCTATATTTTTATGAACAAATTTTAATCTTTATCTTTTAAAGGTTGTTCATAATTTTAAAAGGCAGTAAAAGTCGGGGAATACAGGACTGAAGAAATGGCTCAGTGGGTAAAAATGCTCGCTGCCATTTCCAGGACCCCAGTTCATCTTCTAACACAGCACCCACATTGGCTGTTCACCACTGTCCATAACTCCAACTCCAGTTTCTTGAGTGCTCTCTTATGAATTCTATAAGTACCCACACATAAGTGGCAGAGTGTCACATAGATCCACATACATAGACACTCAAATAAAAGTAAAGTAAATCTTTGGAAAAATGGAGGAATCTATCCATGAATTCAGTTAGGCAAATAGTGGCTAAGGTGATGTTTTTGCCTTTTCTGACTTTTCTACATAACTATATAGTGTTTTTGTAAAAGTTTAAAGATTTATCACAACTACCACTAACTTATTTTCAATGACTAGAGAATGGTTACATACATTTTCATTTATAAGCTAGTAGGCTGCCAATAAATTCTTTATAATTCAGAATTTTATATTAAAAGATTTGTTAGTCAAATTCAGCATAATTTAGAAGGTTTGGGAATGAAACCTGGGCATAGATGACATGAATATTACCATGAAGATGTGAATTAGTCACTGAATTTCTCTGATATGACACCAAAGGAATGAGCACCCAACCCCAGAACAGACATTTTCAGCCTGTTCTTTCTGTAATAGAAATAATGACAAATGTAATTTATAATGGCACATTTGATTTCATTTTTCTCTAATCATCTAGATTTCAAGTTCCTTTAAGATAAAGAACACTGTATGTGTCTTGTCTCGTGCACAGGTACTTTAAGCAGGATAAGATATGATAAGAAGGTAAGCAGAGTACAGGCTTCTCTTGGTGACTTCAGGTCACCCTGTATGACTGGCATTACTGAAAGTCTCTACTTTCAAACAACAATGTGTATGGAGAGGTTCTGACTCAATGTCAACATTCTTTGTAGGCCAGAATAATGGGAAGCCGATATACAGGCCAATGTACAGAAAGAAGATGAGGGATGTATTCCAAAAGAGCATATTTTAATCCCATCACTCAATTATTCATTCATTTATGCATTTTACAAAGACAGCAAACTCAAGATCTGTGGTCTCTGCCTCTGCTGCACCACCAACCAGCATAGAAAGTATTTGGAGAAAGGCTGATTCAGTACTGAGCATGTGAAAGCATTTTGTTGGCTACCAGATCTTTAAAAGCACAGCCATCATTTATATAACATCTGCATTTTAATGGGTATTATAAGTAACCCATTGATGAAAGTATACAGGAGTTTTATGTGCCCTATGCAAATGCTACATGATTTTATCTTGGTTATTTAATCACCTGCTGATGTGGGTTCCCACAGCGGTGGGAGGACTGAGTCTTCCACATGTGTTGAGGGATAGCTGCACATATTAAGCATGTGCATAGCTTTACACGACTCATCTTGGTTCTAGCCAAATAGGAACGGCTGAAACAATATCATTTCACTCCCTAAACTTAAATTCTCCCTATAGTTTAAAAGATCAAAATCCATCCTGAATCCACTAGATGAAACTGTTGTACACCCCGGTAAAGATCTGAGGTTGTTAACTGCCTTGGGGAACTGAATCTGATTCCAGTATTTTCCAGTCCCCTAGAAAGCTGCTGTTTTGGGAATGAATGAACCACATGAAAACAAAAAGCCTCCATGAGACCTATTTCCTTTACATCTGACCCCGGCCGTCTTGTCCAAATTCCATTAACTCAAATGAGCTGTGGCCACATTTTATCTCCTTGGAGGGGAGAGATGGGTTTCTGACCAAGATTAGGTTTTTAGGGAGCCTCAAGTCCTGCCTCCTTGCTTTCCCTTTTCTGGTCTGTACTAAAGTTCCTGAATAGTTTGTGTTAAACAATAAGCCTTTTGAAAGGGAATCTTTTATGGAAACACAAAGGTTTGTTCGTTAGAATGGCACAAATTTACAGACATTGAATTTAAGGGGAAGCAGTAACTCTGCCAAGCCTGCTTTATTTTCACAGGTCAAACCATAGGAGAAGCAATGCTTATGGTCCATAGTCTTCTGTGCCATAGACTAGGAATGACCTGTGGGTGCAAGTTATAGGGAATAGATCCTGGCTCAATGAAGGATGCTAAATGTTGGGATCACTAAATGAGAAAATATCCTGACTTGAAAAACAATTTGTTTAGATATATACAAACTCTCGCCTATTTAATTAATGTGAAATTGTAAGATTAATTTCTATATTAAATTAGTTAGACTACTCGAAGGACAATGAGGCAAATTTCCAGACTCAGTGTTTATAGTCTGTCTTCTGGGAAGCAACACATATCCACTAGAGCGGCCTGTTTAGAACCTCAGCATCCGGACATAAGGAGACCCAAGAACTGGGAATGATGCTTTCATAGATGGCTTTACCCTCTTGATCCTGCATGAGCCAAGCAAACCTTTGAAGGTTCCATCAGCCACTCATGTAGGGAAACAGAGGGGCAGGACGACAGTCTCTTCCATGAACACCTTAAGGCTGCGTCGCTTGAAATTCCTTTTTCTAGATAAAATAACAGCACAATTGTACTGTTCATACCATATAACATTATAACCTAGCCAAGTTTATACTGGTCAAAATCATAACCGATTCTTCAGTAAGCCATTTAAATATTGTCATGAGTTCAAAGGAATAAAGATTATAAATGGACTTGAATTTTTATGTCAGATTTTGCCTTGAATTGAGGTGTATTTTTTTTTCCTCAAAATAGAACTTATGCATGGGAACATGACAGAGTCAGACCTCAGGAAGTTCTTGTTCAGTCTTATCAATTAAACACTCCAGTGTGACACAGAAGGTTCTCTGTTGCTACCTTTCACCGCCCTTGGTGTCACCAGCATGGTTTCTACATAAATCTTAAGGTTTATGCCTGTGGCATGGAGTCTTGGCTTAAGTCACAGTATGATTTGTGACTTTTCAAAGCAAAGAGAAGGCTTTGAATAGTATCCACCCTCTTAATTTGCATGCAGGATGGGTAATACAAATTTTATACAATGATCATTTTTGTCACGCTCATCCTATAGCTGACAACTCGCTGTATATCTCTTCTTGATAAAACTGCCTTTGGACACAAGACTACCTCCACTCTATAAGCTAACTTTGAGCTCATTGTTCGGGGGTACAAATTTGACCCTCTCAGTTCAGATTAGGGCTTGCCTGCCTTCCTTCTTCCTTCTTTCTTTCCTCCCTCCCTTCCTCCCTCCCTCCCTGCCTGCCTGCCTCCCTCCGTCCGTCCGTCCGTCCCTCCCTCCCTCCATCCCTCCCTTCCTGCCTCCCTTCTCTGTGTATGGTGGAGAGGATTCATATCTGCCATAGTGAGTATATAAAGATCAGAGAATAACTATCTGGAGTCAGTTATCTTCATCTACCTTGTTGAGACAGGGTCTCTCTCTGGGCTGTGTACTCCATGCTAGCTAACCCACTGAGTTTGGGGTGAGTTTCCTTCCTGTCTCTGCCTCCTATCTCACCTTAGGAATGCCAGGAGTACAGATGTGTACCTCTGTGCGTTGGTTTGTTTTTCATGTGGGTCCTGGGGATTGATTCTTATGGAACACAAACCTTCCATTCGGTTTATGTATAGGTATCATAAGGCATAAACTGAATGTACGTTTCATATTCCATCAGGGTCACAACTGGCTTTTGTTACTCTTAAATTCTATATTTGTTTCCTTTTCGTCAGATTCCCTCCTGCCTATAGACAGGCCATGGGCCTGAAGTTGCAAAGGCAGGAAGGCGAAGGCAGTCCTCCACAGGTGCTTCCCTTCGTCTCATGGTTGGTTCCTGGGATGGAAGCATCATCTCGGTCTCGGGCTTGGGACCGTCTGTCTTTGAGCTTGCACCTTCCAGTGTGCGGGTGTTTTATGGAATACATGAGCACTCTTGTGACTTTCTGACCTCATTTTAAAGCTGAAACTTTTCCATGTACCAAAAGAGCTCTGCTCGTTCTAAAGGGAGGCTGACGCAGACAGCCACGCCACCTCAGAAGGGACATAGAAACAGCTGTGTTTATTTGAGCTTTGCTTTGCCAGGTCCCAGAACCACAGCAGGAAGGACTTAAGACAGAGCCAACAACACTCACACGGCCATGTCACCCCTGCTCCAGGGGAACCTCATTCCATTTGTTTCTTGTGATGGAGAAAAGAAAATACTTCAAAATAAATTTACGTGCAGCAAGCACAGGAGCTAATGAAGAAAAGACTTGTGATACGTATTGAGCATTTTTTTCACAATGGCACTGCAAGTTATTAACTGCTGGTAGGTAAACAGACCCCAGAAAGTTTCAGTAGTTTTATCAAGCCATGTGCCAATGTATAGAGAAATTACTGATTGCATCCATAGCTGACATAGGCATCACCTTACGTGTGCTGTACACAGACTTGATTTGTAAGATATTGACAAATTCCTTCAAACTAGGTATTTCCTAACTCTTTTAGAAGATGAATGGTGTTGAGCTTCTGGGGCATGTAAAGGTGAGATAGAATGTTCAAACTATGTTCATAATTTTGGATCTTATAAAACATTTATGATGTGTAGGTAGTAATCAATTGCGTGAGCTACGTTTACTTGAGTGACGCACTGTAGGCAGAGGACTGGCAGACTGACAGAGAAGTCTTGGACATTCATCTTTTAAAAAGAATTAGCAGCCATGTACAATAAGAACTCCTTATCAGAGACTGAGGAATATGAGGCATTGGAAAACTCACAGTAGATCTGAAATCTGTTTCTCTTTCATTGCATTGCTGGAATCTACAGTTCCTGACGGGCGACAATCAGAGCTACCTTTGGATCTCAGGTGCAGTCTGTCTGTAACAAAAGGAAAGGCGTGGACTGCCACACTGTCAAGTCTTCAACACTGAGCAGGGAGACTTGGCTTTAGCACAGAGCTCCTCGAGAAGAGCTTGCTCTATAATCACAGAAATTCCACTCCCAGTGTATTTTAGGTGTGTGCGGCTGATTTCCAAACAGAGTGTTATAAACTATGTCAGATAGAAATAAAACTTTGGCATTGAATAAAACTTTACATTTTGCCACAAAGATTTTACTTACAGAATAGATGGATTTTGTATTTACAGACATGACTCTAATACAAATTACAGTAATGCAATATGTTTTAGGAAAAATATTTATGGTCGGTATATTTCAGGGCTTTCCTCATAGACTACTTCATAACACAATCTATACTAAACAGAAGAAAATTAAAATGTGTTCATCCCCATGTCTTTTACTGGGGGGGAAGAAAACTCTGAGGGTACTAATGACATGTTGGGAGGCTTCCTGAGCTATGTACCTCTGAGCTATGGACCACCTTCCAGTATGTTATCAGTTGGCCTTAAAGATATCTATCCCATCATGAAGTTTCTTTTATATTATTGGGGGGGGGGTGGCAAAAAGAAAGAAAAGAAAAAAGGGGAGAGAGCTAGGAAGAGAGATGGGGGATCATTAGGAGAGTTATGTGAACATAGGTATCTAAGTTCTACATTAGGCCCAACTCTCAGAGAGCCTACTGTTCACAGGGCTCCCATCCAGCTGCAGCATTATCCTCTCTGTGGCTCAGAGTAACCCACTAAGGATTCGGAATCACTACATACAAACTGATAAACTCTACACACTAAGTCTGTTTCTGCCTGAGAAGTGGCTCTTACCACTGATCGGCACATACTGCATACAGGTCATAATCAGCAGAGTTGTATACAATTTCTTAGCTACTCAAATACATTTTTTATACAAAAAGGGTTTGATATTCTGTTTGTTCATTTTAGGAAAATTAAAGCATGCTCAATTAAGTTTCATTAGAATAACTTTCTGAGAGAAGTTTGTATACATGCCAGTAGATAGGAATAAACCTATAAAAGTAAGCCAACTGAAACTACATTTACTGTGTACGTGATAATCTTCTAATGATGGAAATGGGGAAATTAAGAAATTAATCCATGTTAGGTTATTTATGAAGATATAAGTTCCATAAACTATACTAACAAACTCAATGGAACTTAGGAAAAAGAGAGATTAAAGGCATTTTGTTGTTGTTTAACAGAAAAGCAGGTGGCTGTGGGCAAATATTGTTCAGATGCCAGTGCGAACAAACGCATGGTGTAAAGTGATCAGTAATAGCTCAGGACATGTTACAAAGACGTTTAAACGTCCCAGGGATTTGTCTTGTCAAACTGAGATATATATCAGAGCAATAGCATCCAATGCCTGCTAAGTGTATAGGCTCCAGGCAATCTGGAGTTGATTAGCTTTGCTGGTGTCATTCCTAGTGAACATTCAGCGATCTTTGAAATGAAGTTGCCTGCCCGCTTCTTTCCATTAATAAATAGGAAAGGTCTGGGAAATACTGCCAGTGGGTACTGAAGAGGATGGAAATGACTGGCCCTGCATTGCTGCGTTTGATGATCGTCACACACACCACTAAAGATGAGCTTGGTTGCTGAATTTTGCAAACCAATTTTCTTTGAAGAATTCCTGTAACATCTGCGAAGGCACACACACACACACACACACACACACACACACACACACACACACAAATCCACCAGGTAATAGATTTAAACTTTATAATATGTAGATGCTATATTATAAATATTAAGTATCAGTAAAAAGTTAAAGGTCACATCAGCCAGCAAGCTCCAGTGACTTCATGATTGAGGTCCCCTGTTTTGTGAATTCATGATTAACCAGGCATAGTGGTGCTTACCTACAATCTTGCACACTAGAGGCAGATGCAGAAGAATTATGAGTTGTAAGCCAGCGTGGTCTATATGTATAGTGAAACTGTTTCAATTATTACGGCTATCATTATTATTATTATTATTATATAAACAATTCCTAAAACTGTCATTTGAACCTCATATCATTCCATGTAGAGGGAATCTAAAAGGCCTGTAATGAATTACTCATAAACATAACTCAATATAACTCATGATTTTGAACTGGATAGTGATCCAAGAGTAGATAGATAACCTATGTGTATATAAGCATGCATGTATGTGCCTGCACAATGTGTCTAAAATATCTTTGCTAGAGGGGACTGAGCAAATGTACCATAGGCCAAATAAATATGTCTAAAGCAAATTTCCAAGGCCAAGTCTGAGAAAATAAGCAGGAAGGAAGCTTTGGATCAGCTACAGCAGCCTTTTCCCCTCCAAGTAAAGAGCTGAGAGGACTAAAAGCAAGATCAAAGAGTGAACACTGGGAGCCACAGCCTCTCTCCCAACTTCTTGGCGCCTTCCCCACACTATCTCACCAGGCACAAACTAAGACAGCCAACAGCATCAAGCCCAAAGCCAACTAATACCCCTCCAGAAGGGAGGGAAAGGATTCTGTAATTGAACAGAGATGGGTATCAATGGCTCCTGAGAGAAGCGACATTCAGGGATCCAAATCACCATTCCCTTCAAAATACTCAGTATGGGCTTAGTTTTCTTTTTCTGATTTGAAATGATTTTCCAATAAGGATTGGAAACTGTAAGGAGTGAGTGACGAGGGTAGCAAGCCTGCAAAGTCTCCTGGGAGGCTGAAAGACTAGTTATCAGAAACATGACCAGAACTGCCGGCTGGCTTCAAGAAGGCACAGGAAGTTGGAGAAAAATAACCAAATGGTCTCTTGCCACAGGCTTTGCAAACAGGTGTGGGGCCCCTACCTGCTTGAGCAGCGTGGCGGAAGGGCCAGCAAAACACCACTTGAGTCACTGTCTGCTGAATGCCCAAATAAAATATGTTATTCTCCAAAAAGAACTCCTAGAGGTCTAAAAGGAACTCCTTCCCCTGAAGCACTCTGCAGAGGTCCATTTTCTAGGATTGTTCATCCATTTACCTGGAAGCAATTAAATGTGACTCAAATTAAACACAATCTAAGACCAAAAGAAAATATTCTAAAACAGATCTAACCCCTCTCCTTTTTGCGCCAGGACCTAAGCGATGCAGAAATGGGAAAAGGAGACTATCTGGAAGAAAATATCTACATTGTCTGAGGTAAGAGTGGGAGATCACAGAGAAATGCAAGTTAGCCGCGCAGGTGGAACTGATTAGGAAAGTTCTAGAAAACAGTTCATATTCTCCATCTTTTGGGCTAAAGGGTTGAGGAAAGCAGAACATTTGCAGGTACTTGTTCAAAGTGATTTTTTTCCCTTTTAATCCTGTGAAAACTCTTCTTGTCTCAGAGGACTTTGGTTGATGGATCCTCAACAATGTTTGGGGACTTGGGACTTGAGAAGACACGTAAGCATAATATTTGATGGCAGGGAAGGAAGGGGTGACAAGAAGGACCTGGGAATTCGAAACAGTCAGGAAGATCAGGGTGGGTGGGAACTGGAACTGGATCATATTACACGGAAGCCTGATACTGTCCACCTTTTATCCGCCTTCGGATGCTTGTGCCTGAAACCCTTCAAAAGACCTGCGTACAATATTCCATAGGGCCCATTGGGAGAATGGTGAGGGTGAGCCCCCAGACAGGCAGCTAGAGAGCAAAAGCACGGACAGAAAACACACAGGTCCAGAAAGTTTTATAATATCCATTTTCTTTGGAGTTGGTTTTTAATTTGGTGTCTCATTTTGGTTGCTTTGGATTTGTTGTTGTCTGCTTTGTTTTAGGGCTTTTTGTTTTGTTTTGTTTATTTGTTTTTTTTTTCCTGTGGGGTATTGGTTTTGATGTTCTGTTTATTTAGAAACATATTGCCTTTGTGGTTTTGCTTTGTTGAGATGAAATATTACTACACGAACCAGGTAAGTCTGAAACTCCTGTGTTCAAGGATTCCCTCTGCCTCAGCCTAAGCACCTAGGACTACAAAGAAGCATGCCCCACAACCATCTTGCTTCTTCCCTAGTTACAATATTTAATTGCTTTGTAAATTTGCAAGTTGTGGCAAAACACAAAGAGGAAAATGTGAATTCTATTTTAACTATTTTTCGTGCACAACTACCTTTTCCACTTCGTTTTAGGTTTTCCCTGTTTTGTCCAAATTCACTATTGTGTGCTATAAACCCTGCCTTGTACTAAGAGAATCCATCACAAAGTCAGTGTTTGAAACATCTTCAGGTAATGTTCTAGAAGGAAAACTTTAATGGAGTTTCTTACTTTATGGTATCTGCAGCGCACCCCATCTGTGCTCTATGCGCTACCATACAGTTCGTGAACTGGGCAAGGGGCTGGAGATTGAAACACACAAAGACTCAGACAGAGAGAGACACAGGTCATCCTTGAAACAGGAATCCCCCACTTTTTGTGTACCAGAGCTACTTATACAGAGATCCTTAACTGATACCCACGCCCCAGCCAAACCCACCAGAAACCACTGTCCTGCTATCAGTAACTCCTGAGGGTCTCGTGCTCAGAGCAGCTTCAGGCTGTCTCAGAGCAGAGGAAACAAGTTGTTTACAAGAAATTCAGGATCTGGGGGGTTCACAGCTCCAACAGGTTAAATGAGCATAGCTTTACATTACATACATACTGTGCTAGTTAAACTTTGTTGTTATCAATAACTACAGCATAAATCATTATTTCATTGAAACAAGTTTATAAGAGTAGATCTCTAAACCAGTGATTCTCAACCTGTGGGTCCCTACCCCTTTGGAGGGATTCACATTTTAGATAGTTGCATTATGATTCATGACTGTAGCAAAATTATAGTTACAAAGTAGCAATGAAATAATTTGATGGTTGAGGCCACCACAACCTGAGGAACTGTATTAAAGGGTCTCAGCATTAGGAAGGTTTAGAAGCCACTACAAACAATGTTCTTTATTCAAGTCATCATTCCTAATGATAGCAAGAATTTCTTTGCTGCTTCCTACAGTGTTGGATGCTATTGTTATCAGTTTTGGAACTCTCAGTAACTTTGAGAAAATGATAATTCATTTTTTATTCATGGCTATGATAAAATTCTGTGCCAAAAAATCAGCTTATTTGGCTTACAATTCCAAGTTTCAGTCCAGTATTGCAGGGACGTCAAACCAGGAAATTAAAGAATTACATCCACAGACAATAACAGGGAGTGCGTGCATACATGGATCATTGGTGTTTGTGGCTGTTAGCTTAATTCAGTGTTACACAGTTCAAACTAGTCCAAACCTAGGGAGTGACGCCACCCACAGAGGGCTGGGTCTCCCTACATCAATTAACAATCAAGATAATTCCCCATGTATACACCCACAGGACAACCTGATGTAGATAATTCCCCTTCCTGAGTGATTCTAGGCAGTGTCAAGATGACAGGTAAAACTAGCCAGCAGGCATGTAGGTGTTAGTTTTCAAGATTATTTTAATTAATGAAACAATAAGCTTTCCCAGGGACTTAATTCTGATATACACACTAAAGTGTTTTGAATATTTCATCAAGTCATTGTCTTTTTTCACTGTTTTATCAATATTATTAATTCAGTCTCAGATCATTACTTAGAAGTTTTCCTTTCTCTGTAGGAAATTGTGTTTCCTAAGGCTTTGTGCTAATCTCTCAAGCCGTGTTTCACTATTGCTCTGTGCAACACAGGGAAGACCTTTGAAAATTCCAGAGACTCCACAAACTGTGTAGTTCACCTCCATTCTCATCATCCAGGCTTACAATAAACACAGAGGCTTGAGTCAGCCTGCAGCTAAATACTAGTCAGCCTGACTCTCTTACTAAATTGAATAAAATGTTTGTACCAGAGAGTTTCTACATTTTACTGAACAGGCTCCCTAATTATAATTATATTCTCCACCCATGTGGTTAACTTTTATTCCTGTTAAAACCATATCAGAAATGTAAACTAGGGTTGTGGTAGAGCATATATACATATAACATTATCTGTAAACATCTCTCTCTCTCTTTCTCTCTCTCTCTTTCACACACACACACACACACACACACACACACACACACACACACACACACACACATTTTATTTTTCTCTACTCTGCAAAATCTGGATCCCCTCAGGAACCAATGTGTTCCTTCTATAATAACAAAGCTTTATCCATTGATTCAAACATTTTTTTTCTCCTGAGTCCATATATAAATTGTAGAATGAAAATAAAATAAACTATGGTTTTTAGGCCGATGTTAGAGAAGAAAAAGGTAAGTTTCATGTCCATTCATTTAAATGAAAAACTGCTGTTTCTCAGGAAATAGTAGCAATGTTCATAGATCTTTGCCATTTAGCAAGTACATACAGCTTAAGGGGCCATTCTTAATAATGGACCCTGGGGAAAGTGTGCAGTAGAAACCCAAGGGGCTGTCATAACATAGCCAATTTTTTAACTGTCCAAGGAAGTTATGGCCGTATCCCAGCCCTCATCTGCCCTTTACAAGCCCCACCTTCAATAGGAAGTTGCTCTCCCTGGCCAGCCCTTCCTAAATCAACACATTGAAGTGTTCTTTCTATTTACCTTTTTTGGCACATCCAAATCTCTTCACTTTACTGAAAGAAATTGAGTTTCTAAGACTATAAGGGAATTGCAAAGTTTGCACTCCCAGAATTGTCAGTGTTAGAAGTAGGAGCTGGATCTCTGAGGTCCAACTCCTTCCTGCTCTGCCACAACAACATGAACTCCAAAAACAAGCATTCTATGGTCACTGCTTGTATGTTGTTGAGCTATGTTTGACTTTTATGCTTTAGTTCCTTATCAAGGTAATATTGGTACATGTTTGTGAGTACACAGTGGTGTTTTGACTCATGTGCGGTTGGGTAATTACTAGATCAGTGAAATTAGTAAATCTACTATTAGCCTTAAATTTTATCACTTCTTTTTGTTGAGTACATACAAAAGTCCTAGGCTCTATTTTGAGATACACAGTTCCACTCACCCTGTAATATCAAAGCACATTTGTGCTCATCTGTCTTAGCGAACCATGACACTGCGTCCACTAATCCACTCTTAACACAAGGATTCCCACTCTGGTAACCTTTATTTAACTGCTTTAAACCAAAAATGCAAGTCTCCTGTGAAAATAAGAGATTATGATAAAAGAAATAACACTGACAACCCAGTTAAAACTCCCATGTGAGTTTGTATCACTATATATGCACTAATAAACCACCATGAACAAAAAATGTATATAATTTATATAATATTTAGAGAAAATATCTGAAGACAGTGATGAAAAAGGAAAGCATTATCTTTTAAAACTGTCAGTTATTTAAACAACAAATCACTTAACATCAAAGAAAATAATGTATTAGAGCATCTCGACTTACATTCTTGGATGAATCAATTGATCATTGTGCACGTGACAGTCAGCCTTTCACTTATTCTGAGTCAATAAGGAGAGCTCAGCACTGTGTCCATCAGAAGGTTTTAGGGATTTGTCACGGAAAATTGCAAAACCGCATTTTCACAACAGATATTATATTGTACAACGATCGTTCCTGGTGGAATTGGGATCTGAATGACTACTGTGCTAATTTAGTAACAATTATGAGTAATTCCATCTGAGCTTGGAAATCAGAAAATGAAAATCACTTTTACTGACAACCTTCCTCTTTTTTGTGCACTCACACAAGCTGCGTTTCATCCTCATTTGTTACCGTTCAGCTGGTGGTTATACACACTATGAATGAAAGCCTTAGATTTTTGCTTGGCCGAAATCTGTTACCCATTGTCTAGGACACAGCATTGACATTCTCCCTAGAGAGCTTTTTCCCCACTGTCGTCTGCAGAGTTCGATCAGAGAATGGTACATATGGCTGTATTGATCAGTTCAAACCTACACAGGTACCCTGATTAAACTTTTAGGGTAATAACAGGAGGGCTCATCTGTGGACTAGCTGGAAGGTGCAAGATGGGGCTGCTCCCAGCAATGTTACACAGCCTCACCACTACCAGATTTTTGTTGTTTTATTATGGATTTTTCTTTTTGTGTTTGCTGTTTCTTAACCAGACTGTGGTGGCAACATTCCCATCAAGCTTACGGCTAACACACCATTCAGAATGCTAATTGTGGCATCTACTTAACCTGATCCACAGAGCAACTCCAGCTCCCTCTCATAAGGTATTATCAGATTGCTTCTACAGAAACAAAGTAATAAATCCAAATGATACCAACAAAATGCACAATTTAAACTCACAAATTTCCTGTCTTTTCCTATTATCCTAGAATTTTCTCATCCATTGACTCTACTCAGATCTTTCCTCCTGCTGCTGCCTGGTCCTGGGACAAAAACATACTCAGCTCTGTCTCTTAATGATGCTGTGGGGTCCACTTCCATCTTCTAATAAGAAGTTTCACACCTGCCTATACCTGCTCACCAGTTACATTAAGAGGTCGTTCAAAACTCACCTGTTCACCTGAGAGGTTTTTCCTGATACTTCTGTTTAAAGTTATTCTCCACCCCACTTTATGCTAATCAATGTTAACAAGCATCATGTTCTAACTGGTATCAGTTTCTACAGGAGATTTTCCTTTAGAGCAAAGCCTGGATCTTAGGGATCTTCAGCCCCTATAGTGAAGAGATCTGTGCTCCATCAACAGCTCAGCAGGGTTACAATGCTCTGGAACTTGCTCCTGAATGCACCGCCCACTAAACGACAGCCGCAAACACCAAAGGAAGACTTCTAATAAAAGTACTGTTACACCCCCATGGCAATAACTATGATGTTAGAAAATGGCTTTCCTCTTGCAAGGCAGAGTGAAAGTCACGTGCTGAGGTCAGCCCAATGGCAGTGGAGACACATTACTGTCTCCTCACTTCATACTGACAGCCAGGTTTATAAACTCAGGAGCTATTGTGGGGCTCTTCAATGGCTTCTTGTGTTGAGAGTGGTAATATTATAAATGAAGAAATGCCTGGAACATAGGAAATAATTGCTTTGGTATTCTGCCTGGAGAGAATGGGAGGATGTGAAACATGCAGGGTTCATGCCTCCAGAGAAAACAGAACAATTCACCCCCAGAAAACAATCAGAAAGAACAGAAAAACAGCCTGTGATTACCACATGGCTACCTGCAACGCAACCAAGCTATGTGAATTTCACACGAGTGACTTTGAAGGTCAACACAGATCCTGAAAAACCAAAGTGGGAAGTGGGTTCAGCAACTGACCAGCACCAAGCTACTCATAAGCAACCAATCCATAACTAAGTCCTGGTCGCTGGGTCATCCAATCTCTTCACAGCTTTGCATTGGGGATAGGATGCTATAATAAGACACTGCTTCCCTATGCATTCATACAAGCAAATCTCTGACTCTTTATCAATGGCTTTATCTCAGAGCTTGTTTCCGGCTGCTGGGTCAGTTTTCTCAGCATCAGACAGGAGTAAACTCATCTTTCACTTTTTGTCTTTAACATCTTTTTGTTTTGTTGCTTATTTATTGTTTAGCTACTTCTCTAAGTTGTATAGTGATCAGTCCTTGGTGCTGTGAAAAGCCAAGTCTCTACACTACACTGGTACCCCAGAGTCACTCGGGTGAGCAACTTCAGATAGTGTACTAAAGCCGCACAGACCACTGAGCACAAATGCACCTAGGATGGGGGAGGAAGCACCCCATAGGCTAGTATCTGAAATCATTCTTAGCAGTCATGACTCAATAGGGGCTGAAGTTTGCAATGAGTTGTCCAGGCCCAACCATTACTCTGTGACAAACCAGTTAGAGCCAGACAGCTGCACCAAGCGACAGCTGGATTTCCTCTAATGCCCACCAACCTTTCAAGAGGAAAGCCCTTTGGAGCTATAAAGAGCTGCCCACTTCCTTCTACTTGCAGTTTTATTAATCTACTAAGGTGTCTCACACTGTTTACAAATCTTGTTTTGTTTTGTAGTTCTTGACACCAGGTCTCATTTACTTCAAACTGGCTATCTACCTGAGGCTGGCTTTGAACTCTTGATACTTTTGCCTTTTTGGTTGCCCTAGTTCAAGGAGTACTAGGAGTAGAACCATGCCCATAATATTTAGATAGTTTTAAAAGTTTTTTTCAATGGGTATTAACGATGCGCATTTGTAAATACATCTACAAAGAAACCGTTAATGCCCTTCTCCCACATACACAGACTAAGATTGAAGGGGTGAGAAAATTCTTGGATTGTGGACACCATAGGTGTTTATGTGGATAGTTTTCCTTGTCAGAAGTATAGCTGGCAAAGATTTTCTAAAATATAAAATACCTATCTTGTTCTTCATAAAAGCAGAAAAACTATCCTAAAATTCATGTGGAACCACAAACGACCCCAGATACCAGAACAATCCTCAGCAAAAGGAACAATGGATTGCTATTCCAAATCTCAAGATATATTTCAGAGCCATAGTAATAAAAACAGTATCGTACTGGCACAGAAACAGTCATGCAGACCAATGAAACAAAAAAGGAAGACCCAACCATGAACACATGTAATCCAGCTGTCTGATGCTTGACAAAGGTGCCAAAAACGTAAGCTGGAGAAAATAAGCATCTTCAACAAATGGTGTTTGGAAAACTGGGCGTCCACCTGCAAAATAGTGAAAATAGGCCTGCATCTTTCACCTTGCACAAGAACTAACTCCAAAGGTGTCAAAGACCTAAAGGTGAAACCCAAAACTTTGAAACTTCTAGAAGAAAACACAGGCAGTACTACATATGATACAGATGTGGGACAGGACTTTCTGAATAGGATTCCTTTTCCTTAAATTAAGACCAAAAATCAGCAAGAGGGGCTTCATGGAACTAACATGCTTGTGCACAGTTAAAGAAGCAATCAACTTAGTGAAATGGAAGCGCACAGAATGGTAAAGAATCTTTGCTAGCTATACACCTGACAGGGGATTAATATAAAAAGAACCCACAAAACAAGAGTCAAGAGAACAAATGATCCAGTTAACAACTATGGGCTAAAGATCTGAACAGAGAGTTCTTCAAAGAATAAATAAAAATGGCTTAAGATATATCTCAAAAAGTTTGAGAAATACAAATTTAACATACTTTGATATTTGTTCTTACCCCAATCTGAATGCCTAAGGTCACCAAAACAACAGACAACAAATGTAGGCAAGAATGTGGGCAAAGGTAAGCCTAATTCACTGTTAATGTGATTGCAAACTAGTGTGGCCACTACAGAAATCAATGTGGAAAATTCTCAAAAAGCTAAAAGTAAATCTACCACATGGCCAGCTGTGCTACTCCTTGGTGTATGCCCAAAGGACTCAACATCTTATTCCACCAATCCTTGTTCAGCCATGTTCACTGCTGCTCTGTTCACAATACCTAGGAAACAGAAACAACGTATATGCCCTTCAGCTGATAAATGCATAATGAAAATGTGATACATGAATATACTATGAAATGCTATTCAGATGCAAAGAAAAATGAAATCATGAAACTTGCAGACAAATGGATGGAACTAGAAAATATTGTACTGAGCGAGTAAACCCAGAATCAGAAAGAAAAACACCACATTTTCTTTTTTATTTATGGTGCCTAACTCTGAATCTTGAGATGCAAATACACAACCTATAGTAACCTCAGAAACTAGGAAAGTAAAAATGTTTGGGGAAGGGGGTAGTATGAACTCTAGAGAGGGGAATAATACACAGATGCCGTTAAAGAAGAAATGGGAAAAACAGAAAGAGTGTTTTACCTAAGGAAGGAGAGGGTAGACAAAACAGATGGGGAGAAAGAATGAATAACACAAAGGCTATTTGAAAAAGCTATAAAGAAACATTTTATGTTTACCTACAATTGCATATACATACAAATATGCACATGTGTGTGTTTGTGTGTGTGTTTGTGTGTGTGTGTGTGTGTGTGTGTGTGTGTGTGTGTGTAGGTGTAAGTTATGCCACTAGGGATGATAATGCTCCCCACAAGACCCATAGTCTATCCAACAAAAACAAAAGTATTACATATGAAGAAACCTGATTTCCAGTTGTTAGGGGAGTTCAAGAGACTCCCCAAACAATATTGGTTGCTTTCATTGCCCTAGATTGACTCCTAGAATGTGAAGGCTAAATCCTATTGCTTAAAATGCCACCACATACTTCATACAGGACTTGGAGGAATTGCACTGGAACTGACCAGGAAGCAAGCAATTATATTCCCTGAAGGTGAGTTTTTTCTTCAGGACAGCTGGCTCCCCAAATAACCACACAGAGACTTACCATTAATTACAAATGTTCAGCCAATAGCTTAGGCTTGTTACTATCTCTTGCAACTTAAATTAACTCATATTTCTTATCTATACTCTACCATGTGGTGGTACCTTTTTTCAGTATGGCATTTTATCTCCTGCTTCCTCTGCATCTGGCTGGTGACTTTGCCCTCCTTCTTCCTAGCATTCTCTCAGTCTGGCTCTCCCTTCTAACCTCTTTCTGCCTAGCCATTGTCCAATTGGCTCTTTATTAAACCACTGAGAGCAAAACATCTTCACAGTGTACAAAAGGATTATTCCACAACAAGTCCCCAGCTGTGGTGCTTATAAAACAACAATGACCAACATGGTCAGATATCCCTAAAGGTGTAATAGTGGTACTTACATTTGGGAGTAACCAACCGCTGTCTGATTAGACTTGCGGCCTGCTCAAAAGGCAGGAATTCATGCCTACTATAAATCTAGCCAACTACTCATGGCTGGGAAGGCCATAGGACCTAGGGGAGAAGTTACTGCCACTTTCCTCAATACAGTTTCTAACTTAATTGTAAACGCATATGTTTATACCCACAGTCAAGTGATGCTCTTAAATATAAAGAAAAATATAAGAAACATTAGAGATAATACATGGAAGTAAAAGAAGGGCTTGGAGTTCCAGAATGAGAGAGGGAACAGGGCATGAAATTGGAGTATTAAAGATAACCAAAGTATAGTATATTCATATATGAAATATCATAATGAAACCCATTAGTTTATACAATCAACAAATACTAATAAAAACAAAAAGTTTACAAACTGAAGAAACAGAATTACAGCTCTAAAAGCTATCCATAAGATCTATAGCCCTGGACAACATCAGTGGAACTCTGAAACGTAGCTTGCTATTACACAGAGAGGACCAAGAGGTGAGTGACCAGTCACCTAGCAGGACATCCCACTCTCTAGGCCCTCCATACCTGGGCAAAACCCTGGACCCCTTCCCTACCTGCCCCGGCTTCTCTAGTCAGATAGCAGGTGAGTTTCCTGCATGTAGGCTGCTCCAAATCCCTGAGACACAGACAGTGACAGTACAGAGCAGACCAAGAACAGTTCCCAAGACACAGACAGATACTGCAAGGATTGGACCAAGACACAAAGACACTGCCAGCCTCATTTGAAGGAAGAGATGGGTAGGTGCCAATACAAAAATTCCTCCAAAAACTTAAAAACAACATGGTAACACCAGAACCCAGTGGTCGTACACCAGGAAGACTTGATCATCCAAACCCAGAAGAAGCAGAAGAAAATGACTTTAAGTGTAACTTGATGAATATGATGGAGACCTTTAAAGAGGAAATGAAAAACTCTCTTAAAGAAATGGAGGAAAAGGCAAACAAAAATGGAAGAAATTAATAAAGCTCTTAAAGAAAACCAAGAAAAAACAATCAAACAGGTGAAGCAAACAATTCAAGACTTGAAGTCTGAAATAGAGACAATAAAGAAAACACAAACTGAGGGAATACAGGATATGGAAAATATGGGTAAACAAACAGGAACTGCAGAGGTAAGCAAAACCAACAGAATACAAGAAATGGAAGACAGAATCTCAGAGGTAGAAGATATTATAGAGGAACTAGATTCATTGGTCAAAGAAAACATTAACTCCAGCAAATTCTTAACAAAAAACATCCAGGAAATCTGGGGGACCATGAAAAGACCAAACCTAAGAATAATAGGGATAGAAGAAGGAGAAGAACTCAGCTCAAAAGCACAGAAAAATTTTCAACAAAATCATAGAAGAAAATTATCCCAATCTAAAGAAAGATATGCCTATGAAGATACAAGAAGCTTACAGAACATCAAATAGACTGGATCAAAAAAAAAAAAAGTCCCCTCGCCTTATTATAATCAAAACACAAAGCATACAGAATAAAGAAAGAGCATTAAGAGTTGCAAAGAAAAAAATGGTAGAGTAACCTATAAAGGTAAACCTATCAGAATTACACCCAACTTCTCAATAGAAATCATAAAAGTCAGAAGGCCCTGGGCAGATGTGCTGCAGACAATAAGAGACCAGACTACTATACCCAGCAAAGCTTTCATTCACCATCGATGGAGAAAACAAGATATTCTATGACAAAAGCAGATTTAAACAATACCTACCCATAAACCGAGCCCTACAGAAAGTACTAGAAGGAAAACTCAACCCAAGGAAGCTAACTGCACCCGCAAAAATATAGGCAACAGATAATATCACACCAACAAAACTCTAAGAAGGAAACACACACACTACCACCAAAAAATAACAGGAAAAACAATCACTGACTATTAATATGTCTTAATATCAATGGGTTCAATTATCCTATAAAAAGACACAGGCTAAGAGAACAGATACAAAAGCAGCATCCAGCCTTCTGCTTTATACAATAAACATACCTCAACCTCAAAGGCAAACATTACCTTAGAGTAAAGGGTTGAGAAAAGATTTTCCAATCAAATGCATCTAAGAAACAAGTGGTGTAGCTATTCTAATATTTAACAAAATAGACTTCAAACTAAAATCAATCAAAAGAGACAAAGAAGGACACTTTATACTCATAACAGGAACAGTCCATTAAGATAAAGTCTCAATCCTGAACACATATGCCCCAAATATAATAGCACCCACATATGTAAAAGAAACATTACTAAAGCTTAAATTGCACATCAAACCACACATACTAAGAGTAGAAGATTCCAACACCTCACTCTCCCCAAAGAACAGGTCAACCAGAGAGAAACCTAACAGAGAAATGAGAGAACTAATAGATATCATGACTCAAATGGAAATAACAGACATCTACAGAACATTCCACCCAAACACGAAAGAATATACCTTCTTCTGAGCCCTTCTCTAAAACTGACCACATAATTGGTAACAAAGCAAACCTCAAAGATACAAAAAAAAATTGGAGTAATCCCCTGTATCTTATCAGATCACCATGGTTTAAACTAGAATTCAACAACAGCACTAATTTCAAAAAGCCCACAAACACATGGAAATTAAACAGTGCTCTATTGAGCCACCCCTGGGTCAAGCAAGGAAGAAATAAAGAAAGAAATTAAAGACATCCTAGAATTCAACAAAAATGAAGGCACAACATACCCAAACCTATGGGACACTATAAAATCAGTGCTAAAAGGAAAGTTCGTAGCACTAAGTTCCTACATAAGGAAAGTGGAGAAAGCTCATGCTAGTGATTTAACAGCACACCTAAAATCTCTAGAACAAAAAGAAGCAGACTCACGCAGGAAGATTAGAAGATAGAAAATAATCAAATTGAGGGCTGAAATCATTGAAATAGAAACAAAGAAAACTATACAAAGAATCAATGAAACAAAGAGCTACTTCTTTGAGAAAATCAACAAGATAGACAAACCCTTATTCAAACTAATTAAAAGGCAGAGAAAGAACATCCAAATTAACAAAATTAGAAATGAAAAGGGGGACATAACAACAGACACTGAGGAAATCCAGAGAATCATTAGGTCATACTACAAATACCTGTACTCCACAAATTTGGAAAATGTATAAGAAATGGGCAATTTTCTGGATAGGTACCACATACCAAAATTAAATCAAGACTGGGTGGACAATTTAAATAGACCTATAACCTGAAAGAAAATAAAAACTGTCATCAAAAGCCTCCCAACCAAAAGAAGCTCAAGTTCAGATGATTCAGTGCAGAATTCTAACAGAACTTCAAAGAAGAGCTAATATCTATACTCCTTAAAGTGTTCCACATAATAGAAACAGAAGAAACATTGCCAAACTCTTTTTATGAGGTTACAGTTACCCTGATACCAAAACCACACAAAGACTCAACCAAGAAAGAGAATTACAGACCAATCTCACTCATGAACATAGATGCAAAAATACTCAATAAAATACTGGAAAACTGAATTCAAGAACATATCAGAAAAATCATCCACCATGATTAAGTTGGCTTTATCCCAGAGATGCAGGGGTAGTTCAACATACAAAAATCTATTAATGTAATCCACCATATAAAGAAACTGAAAGAAAAAAAATATGATCATCTCATTAGATGCTGAAAAAACATTTGACAAAATCCAACACTCCTTCATGATAAAAGTCTTGGAGAGATCAGGGATACAATGAACATATCTAAATTTAATAAAAGCAATATACAACAAATTGACAGCCAACATCAAATTATATGGAGAGAAACTCAAAATGATCCCACTAAAATCAGGAACAAGACAGGCTGTCCACTGTCTCCTTATCCATTCAATATAGTTGAAGTTCTGGCTAGAGCAATAAGATCACAAAAGGAGACCAAGGGGATTCAGTTTGGAAAGGAGGAAGTCAAACTTTTGTTATTTGCAGATGATATGATAGTATACATAAATGACCCTAAAAAACTCTACTAGGGAACTTCCATAGCTGATAAATACCTTCATTAATATTATATATATATATATATATATATATGATACAAGATCAACTCAAAAAAAAAATAGTAGCTCCCCTATATACAAATGACAAAGAAGTTGAGAAGGAAATCAGAGAAACATGACCCTTCACAATAGCCACAAATAACATATAATATCTTGGGGTAACACTAACCAAAGAAGTGAAAGACCTGTTTGACAAAAACTTTAAGTCTTTGGGTTCACCTTGAAGACTTGTGAACCCAAAGAAAGCATATACAGATCCTCCTGGAAGTTGGAAGCAAACAAGATCATCAAGCAAAAGTTGGAAGCCAGGGGGCGGGGATAGAGGTGGGA
>PVIU01004273.1:0-129605 GCA_004026605.1 Ondatra zibethicus
GCCACCAGGGGCCAGAGGCTGGCATTGCCACCAGGGGCCAGAGGCTGGCATTGCCACCAGGGGCCAGAGGCTGGCATTGCCACCAGGGGCCAGAGGCTGGCATTGCCACCAGGGGCCAGAGGCTGGCATTGCCACCAGGGGCCAGAGGCTGGCATTGCCACCAGGGGCCAGAGGCTGGCATTGCCACCAGGGGCCAGAGATGAATTAAGAACAGGTACCCTCCAGTCAGGCCCAAGCTTTAAGTGCTGAGAAAAAGGGGACAGACACGACAGCCTTAAGCGGGTCACTTAGGTAGCTGAGGAAACCGTCAGATGGGTTCTAAGCCAGGCACTGCTGTGGCTGTAATGGGGGGTACGGGGCACCAGCTCTTTGGGTGGCAGCACCATGACATGGAGGTCGCAATGTGAGGTGTGCTTGGAGGAATGAGTGATCAGGGGCAGGTAAGGGTTGCACCATGGAACAAAAGACCCTTCTAGCAAAGTACAGAAGCAAACTCAAAGCAAGGCGGGGGTGACACTTTAAAGTATAGCCGAATTTGAAAGGTCAGTGGCAGGCTGGGTGGTGGTGGCACACTCCTTCAATCCCAGCACTTGGGAGGCAGAAGCAGGCGGATCTGAGTTCGAGGCCAGCCTGGTCTACAAAGTGAATTCCAGGACAGCTAGGGCTGTTACACAGAGAAACCCTGTCTCGGGAAAAGGGGAGAGGGGGCTAGGAAATGTAGCTCAGAGGAGAGTCCAAGTTCAGTTCCCAGCATCCTGTAAACTGGGGTGTGAGGCGGTGCATACCTGTAACCCCAGCACTTGGAGACAAGGCAGGGAGGATCGAGAATTGAAAGCGCCAGTCCTCTGCCACATGGAACTTTAAAGGCTACATGAGATGCTGTCTCAAAAGACACCCCTCCCCATCAACACATACACACACCAAAAAGAGTCCCTTGGCCGAGATGCAGGAAACCCTGGTGGCGGGGGGGTCTGACTAGAAGGGCGTAGGGCAAGTCAGATCATGGCGAATGCCTGCAGGTACCAGAAATAATTGACTTGTAAGTGGGACTTGACAAGACCTGTCACTGGGATGGGATTGGAGGGTCTCAGTCTTAAACTGGAAGGTGGAATGTGTTGGGGGAAGCCTCTGGGAAGGCTCTGAGGGCTGAGCAGGAACTGGCCAGGTTTCCCTCTGGCTGCTCCCAGAGAATAGGGGAGCAGGAGAGGAAGCAGCTGAAGAAAGTTAATCTCCATCTTTGTCTTGTCCAGGATGAGATGGCTTTCTGCTACACTCAGGCTCCCCACAAGACGGTGTCCTTTGTTCTCGACACCCCTCGGGTTTCCAAGCTGGACGATTTCCCCATGAAATACTCACTGGTGAGGTGCTGGGTTATGTTCCGTTCTAGTGAACCCCTCAGGTCTAGTGTTGAGTCGGAATGATGGGATGCTGGGGGTGGGGCTCCAGGTGGCCTGTGTGTGGACCTGACAGGAGATGGGACCTACAACCAATGCTTCCTGTATAACTCTCCCTTCCCTACCGGCTCCCCTCCTAGAGCCCTGGTATTGGCTACCTGATGCATCAAACTGAGGACCATGGAGTGGGCAGCCTGGATTCCATTGGGAACCTGATAGTGTCCCCACCAGTCAAGGCTCAAGGCAAAGACTACCCGCTAGGCAGGGTCCTCATTGGTGGCAGCTTTTACCCCAGGTGAGCTGGGAGGCCAGCTGGCAGGTGACCAGCTGTCTTCAAGGGAAAAGACCACCCTGGTCCCAGGAATTCTCAGTTCCCCCTCAGCAGACCTGCTCTACAATCTTTTTGAGACTGCAGGGTACTTGAGCCTTTGGTTTGTGGTAATATTGGGGTTAGAAAAATCAAGTTTGGGGGCAGGGCTAGAGACGTAGCAGTTTGGGTGATTACCTAGCAAGCAGGAGGTCCTAGGTTCAGGTTTTTCCTTAACTCCTGTCTCTATGGATTTGAGGCCAGCCTGAGCAGGTAGAGCCCTGTCCCAGAGTAAAAACTACCAAAAATGTCTTTGATTTTCCTGGGCTAGGCCACCTTCCCCAAACACATGACTTTCTTTTTTCTTTTTCTTTCTTTCTTTCTTTTTTTTTTGAGACAGGGTTGTTTCTCTGTTACCATCCTGTCATGGAACTCACTTTGTAGACCAGGCTGGCCTCAAACTCGGACATCCATCTGCCTTTGCCTCCCAAGTGCTGGGATTAAAGGCATGCACCACCACCACCTGGCTTAGACATGTCTTTTACAAAACATGGGTTTGGGTTGGTGGTATTAACCCTAAAACCAGGAGATCGTGTAGTCTAGGGCTCAGTAAATTAGGATCATGTGATTTGTGCTTGAGCTAGGTCACAGCAAGGGCTACCACAAACACATACCCCTTCCTAAATTTTGTGTATTTGAGTACCATGTACACATGTTGCACTCAGGACAACCCGTAGGTAGTCAGGACCGACACAGAACTAGGGAGTCAATTCAGGTCCCCAGGCTTGGCGATAAGTAGTTTTATCTTCTGAACCAGTTCGTTGGTCCAAAATAAGGAATTTTTTAAAGCTGTCCTACCCATTGGCAAAAGCAGTCTGTAGCCTGGAGGTGACCTGATTCTCAGTGGATGGTGGGCAGCTGCCCTGAGCCACAACATCTCAAACATTGTTTCCATTCTCCAGTTCTGAGGGCCGGGACATGAGCAAGACCCTGCGAGACTTTGTGTATGCCCAGCAGGTGCAGGCCCCTGTGGAACTCTTCTCAGACTGGCTGATGACAGGACACGTGGATGAGTTCATGTGCTTTGTCCCTGTAAAGGATAAAAATGGTGACAGGAAGGTTTGTGTTGGGGGCCGGAGAGGGTACATCTGCTGACAAGCCTAGGGACCCCCACAGTGGGTGACTCTCATCTCCCTTCCCAGGGTTTCCGTCTCTTGCTGGCCAGCCCCAGTGCCTGCTATGAGCTATTTGAACAGAAGCAGAAAGAAGGTTATGGGGACGTGACCCTATTTGAAGACATCAGAGCAGAACAGCTCCTCTCTAATGGTAAAGTGACTTTTCTTTACCTAGGAACTTGGTTTTTTTGAGGCAAGGTTTCTCTGTGTAGTCCGACTGTCCTGGAACTTCAACACTGTAGGCCAGGCTGGCCTCAAACTCAGATCCACCTGTCTCTGCCTCCTGAGTGCTGGGATTAAAAGCATGAGCCACGGCCACCTGGCCACCCTAGTACCTTCCAGAGCGGTTCTCAACCTATGGGTTAAATGACCCCTTCACAGGAGTCCTCAGACATGCAGGATATCTGATAGATATTTACATTATGATTCCTAATGGTAGCACAATGACAGTTATGATATAACAACAAAATTTTGTGGTTGGGGTCACCAGGACATGAACTGTATTAAAGGACTGCAGCATTAGGAAGGTTGAGGACCACTGGTCTAGGGTCTTTGTCATTCTTGGTGGCGAGGGCACAGGAAATCCTAAGAGGTGGTGGGATGGGCATTGTTGGAACATACCACACCAGGAGGGGGGCACCCTACTATCCAGGCAGACCCGAGATTCTGGGCCACAGTAAAGTGACTCCATTCACCCAAACTGGTGATGCTATATGACCTCCATGAGGGGCCACAGGGCTTGGTGGCACTGACACTTCCAGCTCTCCTTAAGGGGACCCACAAAGGTGTGCCCCACGCAATCTTCTGACCAAATGTGTGAGGGGAACGCAAAGGGACTGACTTTCCCCCATAAAGAGGTGGGGGCATCAGGACAGTCTCTCGACCTGGATTAGAGACTTGGGTACCACCCATCTCCTGAGTAACGTTCTGTGGTAGGGTCCAGGAACACCTTGTCACAGGATGAAAGGTCATGGGATACATACCAGAAGGCAAAGGCTGTGTCACCTCTGGGCTGGAACCTGAGGGAATGGAGTTTGAGCTGATGACCACTGCTAGAAGGCTCCTGGTATACACGTGGTTGGGGGGCGGGGGTTAGCACACAGAGGGTTGAGGTGCCCTGAGTTGATATGGGGCTGATGACACCACATTAACGCACTCTTGAGCTTGCTTTCCCTCGAGCCACAGTGGCTAATGGCAGTAAATCCTGCCTGGGTTTTCTGGTGCTGTGTATCTTGGTCGGCACCAGACATAAGATGCTGACCCAGGTGTGGTACCTGAGGCTGCCAATGCAGTCACTGGTCTGAGGATGCCCCACTGGATGAGTCATGCTGGGCATTGATCTGTCCCTGCCTGGCCTCTTCCTTTCCACAGGGAGGGAGGCCAAGACCATCTCCCAAATCCTGGCTGATCAGAACTTGCGAAAGCAGAATGAATATGTAGAGGTAAAAGTCTGGGGTGCAGGACTGTCCCCATGGTGCTGGCACTTCAAGGCTTGGGGGGAGGCCCTGATGCTCCTGGGGGGGTGCAGGCAACTGCCATCCCCAGATATAGACTTTGGAGGTGCAGTGGGGTGCTCTGTTCACTCTAGGTTCTTACAGCTCAGACCAAGAACATACAATGCCACGGTGCACTGGTGCCGTGGCTTCTGTAGAACCAGTGAGGACCACCTAGCCTGGCAGGGCGGGTACCAGATGGGCCTAGGCCAGGTGGTTTGATCTTATTTCAAGCTGAAGTTGGATACCAAGGGTGTTGGCATCAGCAGGGACGTGCCCAAGGGAGGGGTGTGTTGAGTAGGCAGGAGTGGCTGCTTGGATCTGAGGGAAGGGACCTGAAGAGTTTTGTATGCTTCCCACCACCTCCACTCTGCTCGTGTGCCTTCAGCCCTGCTCACCTGCAGGAGGCTCTGACACTAGTGGCCACGCAGCAAAGGTGAGTGAAGGACCCTGACCTTTTCTGAATTCTCAATTCACTTTAACTTAGGATTGCTATACTACGTGCTAGGGAAAGGCTTACGTGGCCGACAGGGTTTCCTGGCTCACAGCATTTGAGCCAGATAGAAGCTGCTCTAAGGCCTTCTCTGAAATCTGTGTAGTAACAAGCGGAGCTCCTTCCTGATAATGCTTACATTCCTGCTGTCTCTCCCTGCCTTCCCTGTGCTGCAGAAATGCATTAGCCTGAACCGCACCCTCCTAAAGAAGGAACTGGGCCTGGTGGAGAAGGACATCATTGCCATCCCACAGCTCTTCTGCCTGGAGCTGCTGACAAATGTCCCCTCCAACCAACAGACCACAAAACTCTACGCAAGGCCATTCTTCCCTGACATGGTGAGGGCTACTGGGCATGGCTGGTTCAAACACAGCCCACGCTGCTGGTGCCTTGATGGCCATGGTGCTAGATTGTATCAGATGGTTATGGCCTGAGGTGGGAGTGCGGTGTGGCCCCCAGGTTCACGTGCCTAGTACCAAAGCTGCTATACGTGGGTTAAGAAAGATATCAAGGAAGAAAGCGGGGCATGGTGGGAAAACTGGATTACTGGAGCCCCTGGGGTCGTAAAGCTGCCTGGGATAGGGTTCACAGACAGGGTCAGAACAACAAATCCAGAGACAAGGTAAGCCCATCAAGGTAAGTTGCTAGTCAGAGGGAATTCTGGTTTTTTTTTTTTTTTTTTTCCAGAGAAACATTGGCAGGCACTGGAAAACTAAGCAAAAGTAGATTTGATTTCACTGAGGTTGATTAAAGATGCCTTCATGGACATACGCTTAAGCTTAGCCAACCCTAAGGAGGGATGTGTGGCTTTTCCCTGTATCGAATTCTATGCCCCTCCTACCCACCCACACCTCAGAAGAGCCAAGGATAGCTTTTATTTCTGGGTTCTGGCCCTGCCTGACCCTAGTTCTGTCTTAACAGCTGCAGATGGTTATATTGGACAAGAATCTAGGAATCCCCAAGCCCTTTGGGCCCCACATCAAGGGCACCTGTTGCCTGGAACAGAGAGTCTGCGACTTACTGGAGCCCCTGGGTCTCAAGTGCACCTTCATTGAAGACTTTGACTGCTACCTGACCAACATGGGGGATGCCTGTGCCTGTATTATTGTCCACCGGGTGCCATTTGCGTTCAAGTGGTGGAAGATGATCCCCTAAGCCCTCGGTCCCAAAGCTGCCGGTTCCTCCCCACCCCGCCCCCGAGTGAATGGTCTTTACCATACATAAAGCAGTAATAAAGCAGTAATGGCATGTGATTCCTGGTGCATTAGGTTGAAGGGAAGGGGAAGATGGAGTCAGGGTATGGCCCCTTGGATCTACCAGCTTGATGCCGCTGGAGGGAAAGGGAAATGTGGAAGAGGGAGCTTTAGATAACTACAGAGCAAATAAAACAGGTTCTGTAATGCAGCTTATGGAAGCTGCCTGCGTTTGAAGGGGAGGGCTGCTGAGGGAGCCTGTCCCACTTGGGCAGGATGCAGCCTCTAGTCGCTGCTCCTTTTGAGTTTATGATGGGCAATACATCTGGGCTTACCCAAATGCTTTGGAATTGATGCAGCTAAGCCACACTGATCGTCACTCCAGGCTGGATGAGACGGGTCTAAGTGGAGTTGACATCCTGGCAGGCAGCTGGCTCCAGCAGATGGAGGCTTTGGTCTCTGTTATCTGTCCAGCGGCAGGAGGGATAAAGACAGACAGCCAGCTGAGTCTGTGCTGGCTCCTGAAGCCTGCAGTCCCCACTTAGTGTCCTGGCTGTGTCAAGGGCAAGTGCTGTTAACGGGGAGGGGTTCCAAGGTCTGGGGCTCTTACCGTGCTCAGGATTGGACTCCTTGAGCCCTTGGCAAACCTGCAAGCGGTGGTGCTTGTCCCATGTGAGTCAGGGGCAGAGCTGGGTCTGGAGCCAGCAATGACCCCATCGCTCCCCCATGCTCCCAAGGGTTGCAGGCAGCCAGGGGTATGTGGCCTTGTCTGATGTAGCAGTGGGAGCAGGCATTATCCCAAGCTGGCCTGGCCTGTAGGGGCTTCCTGCCCTGCAGCCCTTTCTACAGTATAGGTGTGACTGAATAGCTGTGGCCTGAGATACCTGGTGACCTCAATCTATTAAGGTGGGGGCATGGGTCTGAGAGTAAAGGTTCCCTAAGTCTACTTGCATCTCCAGATGGTTGGGCTGTAGATCCAGCTCTTGAGTGGGGAAGGCCCGAGACCAGGAGAGGAACAGCACTTGCCTGCCCTGGCAGGGTTTTTTCCTGGGGTACCCACCTACCACTGCTTAAGGTCCCCAACCAAACCTGCAGGCTCAGGTTGGCTGCTGGCCCCTGGACTCCAGCAGCATGGCCTTCAGAACGACTGCTAGAAGCCATTCACAACTGCCTGCCTCTTGCCCACCTACAGAAGTGGGTTCTCTAAACTGGATATAAGCAGTTCACTGAGAGTGGACTGGACTTGCAGTTCCTAAGAACTGCTCAGGTCTGACTCAATTCTGACAAGGCCAGTGGTCACTTGGAATCAAGCTAACATATTCTTGAAGAAATGCACCCAGCCACCTGGTTCCTGCCTAAAGGTTTCATGCTTCCCAAATCCTCACCAGATGGGGGGGGGGACACGCTGGGGAGGACTCTTGCTGATGAAAAGACTCTAGAATGAGGCCAATGCTAAGACTTGTCTGGCTGGGAAGATATTCCCAGAACCTGACTGCCTTGAACATAAAGCCCCCATGGTACATCTACAACTTGGGGCGCCACTGCCCAACTTGTGGATGGTGTGGATGAGAAAACAGGGTTGATAATCCAAAACCACTTATGTGACCCCCCCCACCCCTGAAGCTTTTTTTTTTTTTTTTTGAGACACGGTCTCATGTTGCCCAGGCCAGCCTTGAACTCCCTACATAGGTCTCATCAGACCTTGATGGCTGATGAGGTTTACCTTCTGAGTCATTTCTCAAGTTTGGTCCCTAGGATCCTCACAGTGGAACACCAGATTTCCAACTTCATGCATGTAGGCACACATGCAAATGTAAGCCCTTTGCAACCCTCATCCTCCTGCCTCCTTCCTATACAAGTGCTGGCTTGTGTGTAACTATGGTTAATAGTAGGAATGGGCCGGGCGGTGGTGCATACATCTTTAATTCCAGCACTCGGAAGGCAGAGGCAGGTGGAACCCTGAGTTTGAGGCTAGCCTGGTCTACAAAGCAAATTCCAGAACAGCCAGGGCTGTGACTGAGTAACCCTGTCTCGCAAAACCAGACAGTGGGAGTGTAACAGTGCTCTGGCGCGTTGTATAAGCTCTCTGCTGCGAAATGACTGGCCTAGCTCAACTTCTTAGGTGCACCAAGGCCAGGCCTGGGACTCCTGCTTTCCTGGAGACATCTAGGGAGGAGCTGGAGAGGTGTGTCTCTTCCAGGGGACCCAGTCGCAGCACCCACATGGCGACTGATGACTGTAATTCTAGTTCCAGGGGCTCCGTCTTCTGCCCTCTGGGGTACTCACTACATGGCACATGATGCACACACATATGAAGGCAAAACACGTAAAAGTTTTAAGCTTAATTTACTGTCATGTTTGCCCTGCCCACCTCTGCTGACCTGGCTCCTAAGCCGACGCCTGGGCTCTGCAGCTACTGTCCCTGTCTAGTGCCTGGACAAGGCTGCTCCTTAGGCCTCTCCGACACTAGTCCGCCGGGAACCAGGGTCCCTAATGGGGCAAGGGTGTGATGGCAGGTCATCTGGGGTCCTTTTGTCCTCGTCCCAAGGAGCTCCAGTGACATGAGAGAGCTAGGGAGGCTGCTGGCCTCTAGACAGCTTCTCCACCAGCAGTCAGCAGGGACCAGGCCTGGTCAGGGTGGGGTCTCCAGCTCTGCAGCAAATTTCCCAGAGGCCGTTCCTGGAGGGGTGTGGGGGCGGATGGCTACAGCCTTTCAGAAGGTTCCCTCTCAGTAGCATCCCTTCCTTGTGACCAAGCATGTCACATGACTACACCTCATTTCCTCTATAAAAGAGGAACAGTGACCCAACCTCAAGACTGCTGGTCTTGAGGAAATGACAGCCAGGATGTGCAGTAGCCCTCAGGGACCTCAGTTCAAGCTCAGTTCCTGTGGCGTGAGACAAAAGGATGACTTCAGCGCCCCCTGGTGGGTAACTGGACAAACTGAAGCAGCCAGATAGCCTTAGATCTTTTGGTGTTCTTAATGTGGTGTTTGTTGCCTTCTCATAGACCCCATAGGACTGGGGTGGATGAAACTTGCTGAGACTGATTGCTCATCTAGGTTTGATCCCCAGCACCAAAACCCAAAAAGGGCTGAGTCAAAAACATCTTTGGTCAACATTTGAGTGTGGTAGTACACACCTTTACTCCCAGCACCTAGAAATCAGAGGCAGGTGGACCCGAGTTCATGGCCAGCCTAGTGGACACAGCAAAACGCAGGCCAGAGGAAGCTATGTAGTGACACCTTTCCAAAACCAAACCCACATCCAACACACCTGACCCATGAACATCAAAGTCCAGCCACCTTCGTGCTCAGCACGCTCCATTAGCCAAGGGCTGATACTGCACATATGCGGAAACAGGAAGCTAGCCTGAGCTACATGAGACCTTGTTATACCCATGAAACTCCCGAGCTGGGACCTCTATGGACACTCCTACTAAGGAAGCCTCTCAGGGCTCTCTGCACCCCTCTAGCCCAGGATGGCCCAGAAGCTCCTTAGGGGCTTTCACCCTCTTTGGACTTTTTAAAAAATATATACATTATGTATACAGTGTTCTGCCTGCAAGTATCCCTGCAGGCTAGAAGAGGGCACCAGATCTCATTACAGATGTTTGTGAGCCACCATATGGTTGCTGGGAATTGAACTCAGGACTTCTGGAAGAGCAGCCATCTCTCCAGCCCTCTGTGGACACTCTTATGGGGCGTGCGCACAGTGCTAAGGGTCCAGTCCACACTACTGAAGAGGAAACACAAGAGCCGAGGCAGAGTAAACAATGATGCCGTTTATTTAAAATGTTTACTCCAAGAAATATATATATAAAAAAAAAATAAGACAATTAACAGCACTAAACCAGGCACCTTCAACCAAATCACACCATCCTTGCTTGCTCCCTTCGTGCTGCCCTCTCATCGATGACTGGAAGACTTCAGGAGTCCATGGGTGGCCTGAGTGGCTCCCGCCCAGGACTTCCCACTGTCCCTGTTCTAAAGGTGTTTCCCAGTGGAAAAGCTCAGGTGGACATTTTAGCCTCAAGGAAGGGGTTGTGGCTGGGCTCAAGTATCTCTCCCCAGAAGGTACCTTCTGCTCAACCCCCACCCCCACACTACCCAGACGAGTTCACTGCTGGCTATAGTTTGCTCCCTGGAAGATGAGCCCAGCTCAGCTCAGGGCTATTGCATCCTCAGCCCTCTTGGTGACCACACAACTCCAGGACAGAAGGAGCAGACACTGAGCAGCACTAGCTAGAGAGACCAGGGAAGGCTCAGGCGGCAAGTGGAGGCGAGGGGTGGCGTCTGGGGTGACCTGGACAAAGCAGGTTAGTTTCGCAGGAGCACTGCCACTGCAGAAGCTTGTCCCTGGACTGACTATAGTTGGACACGTGATGGGAGACAGTGGGAACTCGGATCTGTTCCCGCCAGACCATGGCGCTGGCCGAAACAAACACCTTGCAAAGCCAGAGGCTGCTGTAGAGCACTGCGGCGGGAGAAGCGGTGACTACATCATTTTTGGCATTTTAACATAGAGACAGTAACAAGTGTCACAACACCAGAAGCGAAACCATAAACTTGAAGACCAGAATTAACTTTCTCATCCACCCAGCTTCACACTCCAATCCTTCTCCCCGACTCCCCCAGAGCACCACAGAACTAAACCTAGTTAAAGCAGCCGACACAACCCAGACCCTCTGGGAACCAGGGGCCCCAGCCCGAGCTGCCACCACACTCAGGATCCAGGAAAGGCACCTTGGAACTCAGCCGCAAAGTCAATACCAGGATGGGCTCGGGAAGAGGGCACTTGTGGGGATATGGGTGGCAGTCACAGCATCTGCGCTGACACGCGGGGCAGGGGATTTCATCAGGAATCCCAACTATTTGGTACCAGAGCCAAGCAAATGCAAGCGCCAAAGAGCATTGGGGCCAGCAGAAGAATGGCCAAGTCTCAGAACAGGGTGCCATCCCAGGCAGAGGGACAGCAGGAGCGGACAGGCGAAGCACGTGGGCAACAACAGGTCACAGAGGACTGAACACACACTTGACTGCTGGCTGATCTCTAACTGGGAAGCGCAGTCTGGGCTCCACAGGGAGCCATAAACCAGGCCCTTCAACAACACAAAGGGTCCCCAGCTTGCCCACCCCCGTGTCCCATGGTCCCCAATTCTCATTTGGACTCGAGAGCTAACATAGATAGAAATGGCTAAACACAGAGACCCCAGCTCCCCCACCAGGGGGGAAAGGGCTGGTTCTACAGATGCTTCAGCCAAAAGGCAGTGGGCCTTGCAGACAGCAAGCCAGCAAACAGCTACTGGGTAGAGGGCAGGAGGGCCCACAAGCAAGTGACCAGGTCTCCCAAAGCGGGCAGGCAGGTGGAGACCGAGCACTGGGGATTTCTAGGCCTAGAGACTGCTGGTTCCTGGAAGGGCCGTTTCTATCTGGGAAAGTGGCGATTCCTCTCCCACGTGGCACCCACTCGGATCACAATGCTAATTATGGCTGGAATGGGAGGGCTGGAAAAGGATACTCAGGAGGGGGAGAAAAGAAATACAACTTATAAAAAAAAAAAACAAAAAAAGCCTAAATTGCTCTGAGTTCCTGCCTGTCTCGTAGAACGGCAAGCTGGCTATGAGCAGATGTTTTAATCAAACATTGAGGGAAAAACACTTTGGAAAGCATACAGAAAAAGGTAGTTAATGTTGAACTGCTTGGAAACGGAACCGCAGAGAGGCTGACCCAATGCATCGTCGGTCAACTTTTGCTTCCTAAATTCCTTGTCTGACTTCTGGTCCCAGTGCACGTGGAAATGACAGCTGCCGCGAGGGGAGGGGCCACCCTGCCTCAGAGGGTGCGTGGGGTGTACTCAGGCAGCCGCTTGAGCTTCTCTTTCTCAGCCTCGCTCTCGTCTCGTGCTATCACCAAGGAGTGTGAATAGCCCATGGCCACCTGCAACAACAAGCCAATGTCAGCAACACAAGCACCCCACACATCCCAGGTGTCGGACGCTCGTGAGCTGGCTTCACTGGCTCGGTGGGGTCAGAAACTGGGCTGGGCCCTTGGAAAGCAAATCAAACCCTTCTCTCCCTGCTGGATGTCCAGTGTCACAGGCCTGGACCATCCAAAACCCACGCTCCCAGGCTGCAGGCCCACATGGAAGGCCATGAAGCCCCGTGGGCAGGGACTGAGTGCAGCTCCACACTGCACTTGCTTTCCAGATCACAGGTCAAAATGTATTATTTGCTGAGGGACTAGTTTTCCTGACCCTGGCCTAGTGGCAAGGATCCCAGTTTGTGGGGGGGTTGGGGAGTGATGACCATCAAACCAGGAACTTGCCAGGGACCTAGAACAGCACCCCCTCTGTCCCTCTCTTGCTACAGGCTGTACCCTTCAAACACGCAGCCACAAGGACAAGAAAGCCAGTCAAGGGATGTTACACAGCTCATCAGGCTGTGAATAGCTGTGACTCTGCAAGCCCCACTCACCTGTTCTGAGAAGATGCCATCCAGGGTCTTCACCTCCTGAGCTGCAGTGGAAGATTTGGGCTTGTGGTCCCCATATCCCTAGAAAGACAAAAACACGGACCGTGGCAAGGTCTAACCAAAGGAAAATGTGTGTTTCCAGGTATCGCTCAGAGGTAAGAGATGAAGACACTGTGATTATGGGACAAAATGTGCAGACCACTGAGTGGCAACATCAGACACCAGAGGTTAAAAGGAAGTGGCCAAAGGCTGTGGGAGAGCACTGGACCAAGGGCAGTTCGCCCTGAGGCTTATCCCGCACCCGCCCTTGGTCCATCTTCCCAAATTTGAGGAATGGCCCCTGAAGCAGCATCACCTCCCTGCCCCTAAGGCTGTTACTAAGACACAAAATTGTGTTTAGAAGAAATTTAAAAAAAAATTTTTTTTTCCAAAAATTTTGTGTTTGGATATTTTGCCTGCATGTATGTGTGTTCCAGTTGTGTGCCAGGGAACTGCAGAGGCCAGAAGAGGGCGTCAGATTCCCTACAACTATAGTTATAGACAATGGTGAGCCATCATGTGTGTGCTGGGAATCGAACCCTCAAACCCTCATCCTCTGCAAGAGAAGGCAGTACTCATCCCATGAGCCATCTCTCTAGCCCCAGAAGATCAAGTGTTTTTTGACAGAGGGTCTTAATTTGTATCTTAGACTATCCTGTAAGTCACTAGGCTACTGACACTACTCCATCATGCAGTTCAGGCTGTCAAAGATCATTTCTGATGGGCCCTGAAAGCTGTAACAGCCACGTATAGTGGCAAAAACCTTTAATCCCAGCATTTGGGAGGCAGAAGCAGGCACATCTCCGAGTTGAGGTCAGTCTGGTCTATATAGCGAATTCCAAGACAGCCAAGAGCTACATGGTGAGTTGCCGTCTTAAAAAACTCCAAACAGAAGCTGGACATTGAAGGCACACACCTTTAATCCCAACACTCACAAGACAGAGGCAGGAGGATCTCTGAGAGTTTCAGGCCAGCTTGGCCTACCGAGTGAATTCTAAGACAGCCAGGGCTACCAGAGAAACTGTTTTGAAAAACAAACAAAAAGCACACCATCCATCCTTCTCTGAAAACACAAAAAAATTGAGGACGGTCCTCAGTCTCAGGAAGGATCCCTTGGGTCTGGGAACCCTGAGAAGTAGCTAGTGGCCAATGGACACCAGTGATTGCTTGAGGGACAAGGACAGCCCTGCCTCTCTGACTCTACCAATGACAAATGTCTGGAGGCCACAGGAGTCAGGATGGTACATGCAGTTCATACACTGCATTCTGTCAGCATGGGTGATGGGGTGCCAACAGCAGGACAACGTCACTATAGCCCCACAGGTCTGACACCTCCCACTGTCCTGTTCTACAGCACGGATGGCAAGCAGTCTCACCAACCAGCCAGGACAGCTTTACAACTTAAAAACCAAATGAAGCCCAGTATTACACAGAAGGGCAGTCCGTAATGGACAGGGAGACACCACCGCCCTCCTCATGCCCATTTCCAGGTCTGTCTTGGCTAGTCCAGCTCTTCCCAGACCCCAGGGAGGGCTTACCAGTTCCCCGAAGGTTGGCGATGGACCCCAACTGATGGTGCTCTCATCGGCCGCCACAATGATGCTGCTCTTCCTGCAAACAGGCAGAAGCTGTCACCACCCACTCGAGGGAGGACATCTTGCAGGGCTACCTGTCCCACTGACTTGTGTCAAGGAAACCTCTTAACATACCCATCACCTGGCTCCTCCTGGCCAGGGATAGTCCACATTCATTAGCGGATCAATACCAGAGCCAGGGCCTCATTGCCCATCTCTGTCCTGGGCCTTTCAGAGGGAGAGCCCTTTGGGAGAAACACTAAGGTGGGGAGGAGGCCACATACGGACAAACTGACAGTCCATCCTCAAGAGTGTTAACAAGAGGGACACTAGGGCAGGGGTGGAGGACAGACAGACACAGGGGACCAGGGAGCAACAGCTCAGAGCCAAGCTAACCCACACACACCCAGATTTATCACCTATAAGCACTGGGTAATTCAGCAGGTACCTTCAATGCGAACACCAAATTAAAAGTCGCTTCCCTACCCACTTGCTGTGTTAAGAAAGTAAAACCCTATAGTTTCCAAACTCAGGAAAAACTACCTTATAAAAACTTTCAGAATTATTTTCCATGAAGGAAGGAGCCAACCGTCCTAGCCACCAGGCCCTCACTCTCCCCTCTCCCAAATTTTGGGGGTTTGGTATTTCCTATCGCCAGCCAAGAAGACCCCCAAGTCAGCCCACACAGACGCCTTCCCAAGGACACAGGGCACCCAACAGTCACAGGAACAGACAGACACCACGTACCCTTGGCACAGTCACTTACCCACATGCAAGGCTCCGGATCCGCCAGCCACAGAGGTCCTGCACTGCTTTCGGATACATAGTAGACTCACGGGATGTATTGGTGGCCCCCCAGAAAAACAGGCCACCTAGAAGGAGCAAAGCACATTAGTGTCACAAGGAAGCATCTCAGGACACCAAGGTGAAGAACCTGCTTAAATGGACATTGCAGAGATAAGAGTCAGGGACAGAATGGCTGTGAGCCCTATGGGGGGAACAGCTATCCCAAGAGGGAAAACCTTGCACCTGGCTCCAACCATGGGGACCTGGGAAGGCGGGCAGGGGAAATAGACACCGACCCACTTCACTGACGGCAAAGGAGCAGGTGTAGCCAGCGTAGATCTGGGTCGCACCACGCCCTGGAAAGTCAAACAGCTTCACCAGGCGAGGCACCATCTCATCCTTCTGCTCTGCATGGCCCAGCCGGCCGTAGCCACCAAAACCCCAGGAGAAGACTCGCTTCTGTGAGTCCAGGACCAGCTGCAGGGAGAGGAGACACAGACTGGGACTCGCAGGTCATGGCTTCTGCCCAGAGGACCTGGGATAGCAGCAGATGGCAAAGGAGCAGCCTAGAAACTTCATAGCCTATAAGGCAAGAAGTTATCTGGCCACACAGCCAACCAGCAGGGGCCAGCACACACTTCCTTTATAGAGGCATGATTTTCTTTTTTCCTCTCTTTAATCTCCCCCTTCCTCATCAGAAGTCAAATGGCCACCTGTAGCAACACTTGAGTTCCTATTCCAACACTGTCTAAACTACAGAAACAGGAGGGAAAGGCTGCTACCTACCTACTCTGTGCTTGCCTGCCACAGGTGCTCACAGGTGAGGCAGGCACAGATGTGCCAGCTGTTTACCATTTGCCTTTTCTGTCTTTGGGGTTTCATATCTAAACCCCACAAATGTGCAGACTCAGCATGGAACAGAGGATGTATAGTTCAGGGCCAGAGCACTTGCCCAGCATGTACAAAGCCCTAGGCTCCATACCAAGCACCACAAAACACATAACATGGGTTGCTCCAAGATCGAAACTGGCATTCTGGTTCAAGCACTTGCAGGCTCGAGACACATGCGTTTAGTCACTGAGCACCACCAAGTCGACAGAGTGTGGCCCTGGGACTCAACTCTGGGATTCCTTTCTGCTGTCAAAGCAAAACACCCAAACCAGACACACCTACTCTCAGCAAAGAGATCGAGAAGGGCTAAGGACAGGTGCACACTGCTCACCCTAGCATTCAGGAGGCAGAGACAGGAGGATCTTGGGAGTTTGAGGCTAGCATGGTCTACAGAGCGAGTTCCAGGCCAGTCAGGACCACAGAGAGTGAGACTATCTTAAAAAGAGGATTGGTAAGATGGATGAGCAGGCGAAAGAGCCATGCAGGGCTGCTGACCCGAGTCACTCAGTATCCTAACTTCCACATATTCCCTCAGTGCCTATGTCCCCGCAAAGACCAAGAGTTCAAGGCAGCAAATGCACACAGGTTGTCCTCCCAGAGCTTTCTGCTCAGATGACCTTTAGGGGACACACCCTCAACAGTTAACCATTCATACCCTAGTATGAATTCATTCATAGTGACATTTAATTCATATTCATAGAGACACAGTGTGCGCGCACATGTTTGAGGGGGTGTGCAGACACACCTGGATGTTCATGTTCAGATGTGTCTGTGACGATCAGGAGATCATGATGGGAAACTCACCCAGCCTAATGACATTAAACCCGAGTAAGGCAGACACCCACCCCAAGACCAGTCTATATGAGCATGCATGGTTTTTGGACAGTGAGAAAAAAAGAAAGCTTACTGTGTGGTTAGCACCACAGGCTACATCTCGAACTACCACATTTGGGACAGGCAAGATCTGCCCATCCTTGGTCTTCTCAATGAAGATGGCCACCCGCCGGGGTACCAGCTCACAGTCATATTCTATCCGCTGTGCCCGGGCGATGAATTTCCCATCTGAGTTGTGTCCTGTGGTAAGCAGAGTCAGCCATCAGCAACAGCAGAATGCATAGGGCACGGAGGTAGCTACCACATCTGTACTGCCCGCAGCCAGAGACCTAGCCCACCCATTTAGTCATGAGCATGTGGGTGACACAGGTCATTCTTTTAAAATGCATATAAAACAACAAGGATACCCTATGTAATAGGACCATAATTTGAGACAAACCCTACATACACTCTAGGAGGCAAAGGAAAATGTGTTTCCTCCTATGGCTGAGAGGTCACAACAGCAGGCAGCTCCTAAAGCCGATCAATCTACCAAGCACCTGGAGTTGGGAGTTCTGAGGGCATCCAGAAGGGAAAGGGTGAGCACAACTGCTCACACAAAATTCTCCATTTCTGTCTACAAATTAGTAATTAAACACACTGCAAAGGACATATAAGCCTGTAATTTACAAACCACCTGCAAGAAGTCATGAGGGACTGGGTTGGCATTAGCTTCATTGGTGAAGGGCCTGCTCCAGCCCAGCACTGAATTCACATGTCTGTAGCCTAGGACCCAACATTTTCGGGCTTCGTGCATTGGTGGTATATCCCAGCACTTAAGAGGCAGAGGCAGGAAGATCAGGAGGTAAAAGCCATACATAAGGAATTTCAAGCCAGCCTGGGCTACACTGAGTCTATTTCAAAAACAAACAGATAAGGCATCGTGGCCCACACCTTTAATCCCAGCACTCAGAAGCAAGCTGATCTGAGTTTGAGGTCTGTCTGGTCTATATAGCAAATTCTAGGCTAGCCAAAGAAACAGTGAGAACAGATCTCAAAAAAACAAAAAACAAAAAAAAAAACAAAAAACAAAAAAAACCCAACAAAACCAACCAAAAAAAAAAAGCAAATAAAACCACCAAATACACAGAACAAATCAATCACAAGAGGCCAATCTGGGCCCACTAGCCAAGACCCTGGTTGCTTACAGTCCAGAATGTTCTCAGTCCCTGCCCCACCTCCCAGAAGTGCTTTGACAATGTGTGCTGCATCCACCTGGCAAGGAGTGACCCACGGGTGAAGTGCTGTCATGGCAGGACATTCTGGCTGGTCCCCAGTAGGCTGCGGTTCTGCGCATCAGACCTTGACAGGTGGGGATGTGTGGGTGCTGCACTACAAAACACTCCTGAGCCACAGCCTAACTGAGCACATCAGGGCGCTGGGCTGGGCTTACGTGCTGTCGAGGCCTGCCATCTGTGCGCAGTTCAGACCACCCTCGCACACCCCCGGGAGGTCCTGAGGCCACCAGGGACCTCATCTTCCCAACAAGCTCTCTACTGCTGACCAGGGCTCCTAGCAGCGTCTGCCCACGTGTTAACCACAGCCAGACTGCCCCAGAGAGCAGCAGGCAGACCCCGCCACTGTTTTTCTTCCACCTCCTTAAAGGCATTGCACTGAGCAGCTGGCTGCTGTCACAGTGCAGGCAACACTCCCTCCAGGAAGGTGGGGTGGGGGCGGCTACCTTCTTCCCTGGGAGGAATTCAATGTCCTTCCCTGGTCAGCCAGTCACTGCAACAGAACATGAGGAGTGTAGCCCGAGCCCCTCCTGAAATCCCATTTGGATTCTAAAGGCAATGTCTACACCGAGACAGGAACAGAACTGGGAGACTGGGCTGTGTTTAGCTTTTGGAGACAGCTTTCACTATGCAGCCCTGGCTGGCCTGTAACCCCCGTAACTACGCCAACCTCAAACTTGCTGCAATCCTCCTGCCCTGCTCTCAGTTGCTAGGATCACAGGTGTGTGCCAGCACACCTGGCTCTGAGTAGGAAGATGGTTCAGAGTGAACTGCTAAGTTCAGAATGAGAGGCTTTGTACACTCAGGCGAAGCGAGGTTCCTAGCTGCACACAGTGCCTAACTGTCCCTCTAGAACCATTCCATGAATGCCATCCTTATTGCAAAGATCAAGCTGCTGAAGGCAAACAGGCTGGTTCCATCAAGATGCTTGTCTAAAGGTGGCAGGCAAGCTGCACATGTAGCAGGAAGCACAGAAACACACTTCCTGTGCTGGGCCTAGGTATGGCAGGAGGCCCGCCTGTGGCTATGGAAACCGTTTATCCAACAAGCCCCGAGAACTCCCTGGCAACCAGCACGGATGTGCGTAAGGGGCTGGTCGAACTTCTTATTCACTTCTGACTTGAGGTATATTTAGTTTCACAGAGTCACTGTTCCCTGTAGTCTACGGCCAGTGCAATGCTCTGCTTCTATTTATACTCTCCCATCTGCGCACTTCTAATGACGCTGGGACCCAGCAACCCAGATCCCGGGCTGCTGCAGGCTGTTTAGACACCAGCAGGGGGCGCCCACACCTCGTCTTCGCTCAGGACTGGAGAAGGCACCAGGAAGAGCTGCCTCGGGAGTCAGAGAAAGGAAGATGGAGACCTTGCAAAATTCGGGTGGCAAGCTTTGCCAGCTCTGAGGACAGTTTGCTGACCTCCTCTCTTCTGCTCTGTGCCTTTCTAACGCCCCACTGCAGTGAGGGATGAGCTGCAGACATGTCAGCTGCTTATCCAGTCAAGATTTTCAGAACCTCACCCTTACGTAATTCTCTCACTAATAAAGGCTGAGAGTGGCTCAGCTTTTGTCCTTCTTTCTGTCTGAGATTCTCATTACTAATGGATTTCCAAACCAAAAGAAAAGCTTTGCCAGACTCAATCCTGATGTCTTTACTGAGGTAAAGCACCTTGACCCCTGTAACCTGTGAAGTTAACAGCAAGCTGGTCTGCGGAGCATGAGATGCACTTAGCAGGGAGCAGCTACTATCTGGATCAATTACCCACACTTGTAACATGTGTGCGTTGTCCCACACTGCCTTCTGGCTCTACATTCAGTTAGATTACAGAGCTTTTAAGAAATAGACTTCCATACCCAGCTGGCCATATTCAGGGCACCCAAAGGAATAGAGGTTGCCTTTACAGTCCATCAGCATGCTGAATTCAGCCCCGCAGGCCATCTTGGTAATTGGCTGCCCATTGTACATGATCTGAAAAGAAAAAGCCAACTTTCAGCTCCTTGTTATCTCTTCCTTATTCCACCCTGGTGCGAAGCAGAGGGCTTAGCACGAGGGTGGATTCTATGGCTCGATGGCTGCCACTTGAACACCTGTTAGCACAAAGCTGACCACCTCCCACCCTCCCAGGAAAGCGGAGGCTGAGAACATGGCTTCATACTCTGGAGTCTCCTAACAGCAATCCCCACCCCTACCCCAAATCATCTGGCTCAAGCACAGGGACCAGGGCTGGAGGCAGCAAAGCCCTGCAGTGACCCCAAAAGCTGACTTCTGGTGCTAATACTGCTATAAGCCTCAAATAGAGAAATAACAAGCAGGGCTTCGGTAAGTAAGTGATAGGCTGGTCCCACCGCACAGGGACAGAGACCTGGCAAAGGCCCTGACAGAAGGAACAAGCATTTAACCCTTGATGGTGTGGGCAAACATGGCACCCAGGCTCATCCCATCCTTACCCATTCTAACTATCCAATTGCACTCTGTAACTCATAGCTAACAAAACAGGAGTTCTTCATTATCCTTCAAACCCTACAGGCATAGCCATGAGGTTTCCCCCAACATCCACCCCTCAGCCACTGGCAGCCGGCACTGTTTTCCAGAGTGGAAGCCCCTGCAGAACCTCTCACTCCATTCTGAGGTCAAAACTCAGTACCTGCCGGGTGGTGGTGCACACCTTTAATGGCAGCACTTGGAGGCAGAGGAGGATCACATGGGTTTGAGGTCAGCCTGGTCTACAGAGTGGGGTCCAGGACAGCCGGACCTACACAGAAACCTTGAGGGTATGGGGCAAGGGTCACAAACAAAAAACCAGAGTGTCTGCAGGTGAGGAAACCCTTGTATCCCACGGCAGGGCTGACCTAACATCGCTCCTCTCCATCACATGTTCTCAAACCAAAGCTGCCCCAAGTCCACAACCTTGTACCTGAGCAGGGCTCGGGACAGCATCTGTCTGGTTCCCAAGGCCCAGCTGTCCCATCTTATTCTCTCCAAAGGCAAACACGGAGCCAGTGTCTGAAAGGACAGAAAACATGACAGAACAGATGTAAGGGTCAACATTTTCATCTGGATTTGGATCAGTGTTAGGGAAACAGCTCACCCTGTATTGATATTTTGTTTGTGATCTAACAAATAAAGCTTACCTGATCAGAGTGCAGAGCTAAGCCACTAGTTAGTCACAGAGGTCAGACTGTGGTGGCACACACCTTTAATCCAATAACTTAGGAGACAAAGGCAGATGGAGTTCAAGGCCTCAAAAGAGTGATCTAGAGAAATGGAGCCAGAAGTGGTGGCTCACACCTTTAGTCTCAGTACTTGGGAGTCACACACCTTTCATCCCAGCACTAGGGAAGTAGAAACCAGAGTGATATGCCTGGGCTGAGACAGGAGCTCAGATGCAGTCTGAGGATTGTAGAGACAGGATCGCCCCTTCGGCCTGAGCACTGGTAGGCTTAACAGCTCTCTCTAGTGGCTGGCTGCTCTGATCTTCAGTATTAACCCCCATAGCTGACTCTAGGTTTTACTAAGAACAACTAGAAATCATGCTACATCATCCACTAAGCAGCACCTGAGAGAGTTGTTGTGCGTATGGCCATCTGCCCCAAGGACGGCAAGGGTGCAGAACAGAGCTGAGTTCTGCCACACACAGGCCCTGGTCTGGGCAGCCAGGGCCACCATGCAGCTCTCACTGCCTTCAGGAAGACGCCCACCAAACTGGGCATCACCGCCCTTTTGACACTGGCCCAGACTCATCAACAACTTCACCCACCCCAGAGAAAACACCTTTGTAGCCTTTGCCTCAGCTTGAGCAGAGAGAGCCACCTCCTTACCTGTCAGTGCCAGGGTGTGGTTGCGCCCACATGCTGCCAGCACGATTGCCTCATGACTGAGCGCCTCAATGAGCCTAGGGGCTTCAACCCTCTTGGTATCACCATGGCCCAGCTGCCCCTTTTCATTCCGACCTGTGAGGAAATCATGGCTGACTAGGTCAGCAATGCAAGGACAAGCTAAGGCAGCACCCACTCCCGTGCCTCAAAACAAACCTTCAGCAAATCCCCGAGAGCAGGGTGAGCCTGGCTACTCTCCCCAGTGAGGGGGCCCCCTGAAAACATCCCAACAGGAAGTAGACAGCTACAGGACCATCCCTGTTGGGGAATATTATTTTCAGGTGTGTGACTTTTGTTTATGCTGAACTTGTTAACTCTATGAAGCTATTACTGTGCCTGTCTAAAACCCCTGAAAGTCTAATAGAGATGTACGGCCAATAGCGAGGCAGGAGCAAGGCTAGGTGGGGCTGGCAGACAGAGTATAACTGGAAAGAGAACAAGGAGAGGACATCAGGGGCCAGCCACCCAGCAAGCCACAGAGAAAGAGAAAAGCCCAGAAGCAAAAAGGCAATTAAGATAATGTAAGAAAAGCTAGCAAGAAACAAGCCAAGCTAAAGCCGGGCATTCATAAGTAATAAGCCTCCGTGTGTGTGACTTATTTTAGGAGCTGGGTGGCAGACCCCCTCAAAAAGCCAAAAGAGAGAAACATCACACAACACAATCCCAATGGACTCCCAGTTTGTTACCCCCAGGAAATGCTTGGTGTGGCTTGGATGCTCCACAGGCATCAAGCTTTAGGAACCCAGTTCCCACTTGCCTTGCCATGGCAGCCGGGAATACTGTCCCCTCCTCCTCATAGAGGGTCTGATACCTACTGTTGATCTTCATTTCTTATGTCCATCCCCACCCTGTTATAAGATCCAAGCCCTGAGGCTGGAGAGATGGTTCAGTAGTTAAGAACACTGGCTGCTCTTCCAAAGGACAGGAAGGAGTTCAATTCCCAGCATCCACAGGGCAGCTTCCAACTATCTGCAACTCCAGCTCCAAGGGATCTAACACCCTCATATAGACATGCATAAAGACAAAGTCCCAATGTACACTAAATAAATCTTTAACAACAAAAAAGCCTGAGCCCTGAGTACCCTCATGACAAGGGTCACATTCTTCAGGACAGCTGTGCTGTACCCAAGGGCATGTGAAGACAAGCAGGGGACCAATCCCTGTGGAAGCCTTAGCCACGCACAGCTCCTCAGGGAGCCTGATTCAGCTGAGGACGGGCAATGGGACAGCTGGAAGCCCTGAAATCCCACCCAGGTTCTAACACAGATCTAAAACAAAACCCAAGTAACCCCAGGACCATCTCTCTCAGAGACGCACATGAGGAAGTCAAGGTGGAGATGGCAGAAGGCCACAGGCACGGTGGGTTTCCCACTAATCTTCCCCAGTGGTGAGCGTCACCTTCTGGTTAGTTCAGTCACGAGACAGGTGAGTGAACTGAGGGAGCCACGGCAGACTGAAGGAGGCAGGCGGGACCCTCCCAGGAGATGGGCATCAATTAAAGGGCTAGTTTCAGGGTCAGCGCTGGACAAGCGCTAACTTCAAGAGGAGCCTGCCACGCCCAAGTCCAGTGGCAGGCAGGCTGGACGCAGCTCTGAGGCCTGGCACGGAGCAGCAGCCTCGCCTTCCTGCTCAGGATGCCCCTGGCACCCTCCCCTCCTCCAAGTGTCTCACAGTGATCTCATGACCTCCTGCAGATCTCTACAACCCTGCTGCTGTTCTAGGGGAACCCCCCCAAGTGTCTCACAGTGGTCTCATGACCTCCTGCAGATCTCTACAACCCTGCTGCTGTTCTAGGGGAACCCCCGCAAGTGTCTCACAGTGGTCTCATGACCTCCTGCAGATCTCTACAACCCTGCTGCTGTTCTAGGGGAACCCCCCCCCACTCTTGCTCTGGAGGAAGCACTCTTGGCACAGGGTCTGCCCTGAGGTGCAATCGAGAACCTGAGTAGCGGTAAGACTAGGCATGGAGATCAAAGAGGAGTGCTGAAGCCGGGAGCTGACCTAAAAGGCCTTGGCGGTACTGAGGATGCAGCAGCAGGGGATGAGGGGGGGCCCTAGACCAACCCAGAGAAAACAAAAATGGGGGCAGATGTTGGTGTGCCACCCAGAGCCTGGGAGGATAAATTTGGGCCACACACACTTGTTAGATTTTTTTTTTCAACAGAATTATAAAATTAGCAAAGTGCAGAGAAGACGACAGATGTTAATATATTTGGACTCTGGTACAGCAGCTCATGAAATCACCAAAAAATGGCTCAAACAGACCAAAATAAAAACGTCATATGGACTAGAAGCCAGCCAAAGGCTAGAAACAAATGGAAGAGAAGCCAACTCCCCCAGCTGCACGAGCCCTGTGGCTTGGATGACGCGAGCCTTGTGCAATAGCTCCTCCTGGCCTACCTGGAAAAAATGATAGCTGGGAGCCACAACACAGCCTGGCAGGAGGGAGGCAAGGGAATTGTGGGCAAAGGCCCTAAATCAGACCTGAGGCCAAGGGCTCAGCCACAGGGGCCTTGTAACAAGATGTGGTAGCTACAAAAAACCAGGGGGCAGCATTTAGACTGTGGGGACACAGGCCTTGCGCCCCATGGTGCCACAAGCAGGACAAGGGCTAAGTGCAGGAGCTCTGGGCCAGAACAGATGGCTGGTCAGAAAGATCACACTTGTCTCAAGTTCAGAAAAACATTCTTCAAGAAGGATTCAAAGAACAGGAACTAATGAGATGGTTCAGCAGATAGAGGAACTTGCTGCACAAGCCTGGAGACTTGGGTTCAATCCCCAGAACTTAAAGAAATGTGGAAGACAAGAACTGACTCCCAAGTTGTCCTCAGGTCTCGACATGCGCAAACGTGCAGACACAGACACACACAGATACACACACACACAGACCCAGAGAGAGAGAGAGAGAGAGAGAGAGAGAGAGAAACAAGCAGCCACGGATCCAGACAGAAGACAGACCTCTTCCAGGTGACTCTAAGTCACACTTGAGAGTGTATAGCCCACATCTAATACTTACCCCAGCTCCACAGCTTCCCTTCTGTGGTGATGAGAAGGCTGTGGGCAGCACATGAACCCGAAACCACGGTCCGCACCCGGACTCCTGACAGGCACCCATACCTATGGGGCCCCCACAAATTCTGACCAAGGTTGCGATAAGCAGCTGCAAAGGGAAGAGTACAAATTAAACCCCTGCAGAGCACAACTGGACAGGTGAGGACATCCCAACATATCACCCAGGGTCGCAAAAACCAAGACTGCCTGGTGTCACTGGCCACCTCTACAGTGATGGCACCAATACCTCTCCTCTGACCCACACAGCTGCTGGGTCCCAACCCTACTACAGGACAGGGTGGCCTTCTTGCACCCCCCCCCATCTGGAGTGATACATACTCATCACTGGGTGCTCCCATCTACCCTCCTGCTGCACCTCAGGCCTTCCCACAGCCAAAAAGCAGGTCTTTCTCAGCAGGATTTGGTGTCCCCATCATCCTACTTGCTTCCTTGGATGGAGGACGTATTGCCATCCACCCAGCTTACCCACACCCAGGAACCTCAGCTTGTCACGTGATTTGCCCAGCAAGTCGTTTCCTCTACACATCCTCCCATAGCCCCCCTACTAGCCCTTCAGACTTTCCAGGAAACCCACATCTGACTTTGCACTGTACCCCTTATTTAACCTGTACCCCACTCCAAGCATCCCACCTATTATTACTGCCTCTATGACAGGCAGCAGGGACCAGGCCATAGACCTGCCCTTGCCACTCCTACTTCCCAAGGCAGGGGTGTGACTTTCTTTTACCTCCAGGACAATGGTGGCTATCTTGAGAAACTAGCCACAGTTCAGGTGACTCAGACATGGACCTGCTAGCAAGTAAAGGAAAGGCTTTCCACTGGTCACCCATGAACTGCAACAGTACCAGGCACTAGAGGGGGCTAGGGGTGCAGTAGAAAATGGCAGGGTTCTTGAACTAGCTGGTTCCCCAGCATCCCGCCAATGCCTCTTTCCCTGAAGAAGGCGCCATCATCAGCCACAAGAACATCAGGCCATCTCCCAGTTCCAGGGACTCCCACCCCCCATTTCAGTCGAGAGAAGCCCAAGTCAAAGTCATAAGCTGACAGTGGTCTCAGCTTCAGAGCCAGGCTGGTAGACATTTATCCCTCGATTTCCAGACCCCCAGGACCTGGTCCTTATCACAGGCTATAGCAAAGACCACCATGCTGCCACATAAACCAGGCCACATTAAAGGTAGGGAGTTGCAAAGATCCAAGAGACAGGGTGGGTAGGTATGTGTTCCTCCTCTACCCGCAGGCTGGTGAGAAGCAAACCTTGCCTAACAGCTCTAGGCAAAGTTATAGACAGCCCAGACATACCTAAATGACTTCGGAGACAGCAAGGCCAGGAAGAGCAAGTGAAGATGGGGGCAGGAGGCTCCCTGGGATGGGTAGGTTGGCAATCCCAACACTAGCCCGGGGTGCTCTGGACTTGTGGCACACAGAGGGCATGGGAGAGGGTTGACAGTTAAAGGTACCCCTACCATTATCTACAGGGCAACAGACACACTGGCAAGCAGGAACCCTGTGTGCCCTAGCTGCAATGGCCACTCTGTTCACTCATGAGGACTGGTAGGTGCCCAGGGCTGTGCTGAAGGATGGGATTTTCCACAAGGAGCAGCAGCAGGTCCGCTCCATCCACATCATGCAGGATACCCTATCATCTTCCTGAGGCAAAGGCTCTAGGTTTGGGCGCTAGGGTGTGCCGGTGTTCAAATATTTGTTCACGGACAAAGCAATGCTGGGAAGCACTTTGGGCATGTTTCCAAATGAAATCAAGAGCCATCAAATGTGGCGCTGAGCCAGCCCTCTTCTCTGAGAGGCCCTTCAGGAAGGGACCCATCTTCTGCAGACAGCAGGACACAGGAAGACAGCAGGACTGCACCCATTCTCTCTCCACAGCTTACTAGTTCCACTGAGTTGTTCTAACAAGCCAGTGAGTAGCCTGGACATCTGTCTGGGGCCTCATGGCTCTTCCTTGTAGTGAAAGGCAATCTCGAGGACTCAAGGGGCCATGCCTGTTTGAGGACTCCATTCCTGTGTTTTAAACACAGGACTGTGAAGGGACAAGCATGAGACCAGGGTCAGCTCAAACGCAGCACCCTCATCTCACCAGAGTGGCTCTGTGGCCTCAAGCCATTTGCTTGGCTTCTCTGAACAAGCCCACAAACACGGAGAACACCTACCTGGTGGGCAAGCACTAGCATTCCTCTGGCCCCCTGGTTTACAAGAAGCAGTCAGTCAGTCATCTTTCAGACAGTTTCTCATACCTTGCTGCTTAGGCACTTCCTTCCGTCCAATCAAGTCCCAGTTTGTTGCCCCAAAAATCAAAAGCTGCCCTTTGCATTTAGACCCTTCGAGTTTCTAAAGAGAGAGAGAGAGAGAAGGCCAAGAATTAGCTTGTTAAGACTGCTTGCTGCTAGCACTCACAGCTGTCCTATCAAATACGAGACACAAGGTCAGCCATGTGGGTTGCAAATGTGCACGCAGTATTGCACCTGGCTTGAAAAAATTCTTGGCTGGCGCTTTCATACTGGCACAGGTCCCATCCAATAAGCCCCTCACCTATGTGCTCCAAGGTTGGCGACCCCAAGCCCATCCCCAGAAGTCTCAAGGCTGAGCGCAACACTAGTGCCAGCCAAAGAAGAGCTCTGTTCTCCCCATTCAGGAGCCACACCCCGAGGCCAGTTACATATCCCACACGCTAAGCATCATGGTGTACTGGCAGCCTTCACCCTTCAAGCCCCGCATGTCTTCCGCATGGTCACCATGACATCAGTCCCGTGTGCTGCTCACAGTAACAGATTTTTTAACAGGAAAGAAGGAAGGAGGAATGACAGCTGGGTACCTAACTTCATCTGGGAGATGGAAAGGGTAAAGACAAGGCTCAGCTTTGGTGGGGCAGCAGGGTCTGATGCCTTTCATGGATCATTTGATGCTGCCCACAGCGGGGAGAGGACCAGTGTAAAGGGGGACTTTGTCCACATTTAGAGATGGGATTTTGCTCTGCAGTTCTGATTGCCTTTCAATCTCAGTGGTCCTCCTGCCTCAGCCTCCCAGCACTAGAGTACAGGTCCGCAGCACTGCACCTGTCCAGCCATCTTAAACACAGAAACCCACAGCAGGGCTACTGAGCCCCACTGCCCATACAGAGCTCACACTTTAAGGCCTCTACACATTTATGGGCTGTGCCCATAAAATCATCAGTACTCTCTCTTTGCCTTCAAAGAAGTCGAATGCATTATTCTTTCCTTTCAAAATTACTTACAGGCTGCTGAGCTGGCTCAGTGAGATAAGAGAACTCATCATGCAAGCCTGATGAACTGAGTTCAAATCCCCAGGAGCCATGGCCTCTGTGTACTCATGCTCACACAGACAAACAATAAGTAAAATGGATGTCTCTGAGGAAAATGCACTTTTGCTTTGTTTGAGACAAAGGCTCACTATGTAGCCCAGGCTGGCCTTGATTTATATAATCCTCCTGCATCAGCCTTCCAAATGCTGGGATTATACCCAGTTTCCAAACACATTTCGTGGGGGCAGAGAAATGGCTCAATAATTAAGAACATTTACTGCTCTGATAGAGGACTCGGACATGCCCACAAACACAGAGTTTTGTGTTCCTAGTACCCAGATCAGGTAGAGAGTGGCTCAGAACTCTGTGTAATTCCAGTTCCAGGGGATCTGACACCCTCTGGCCTGAGGCCATCTGTGCACATATGGTGTAAGCAGGCACACACACACAAACAGAAATAAAAATTAGTACAAAAAGAAAAAGAAAAAAAATAATTCTTTGTAAAGTATATTGTAAGCTCAGTGGTAAATGTCTAGCCTGGGCAAATCCTTGGACTCCATCCCCAGTACAATAAGCAAATACACAATAAATAAAAGCAATTAAATAAAGTCGGTTATCAGGCTCAATCTATGTACCTACCCCCTACTCCTCCATCCTTAAGAAAGAGACCCTTTTGTGGAGGCCTGAAGCAAACCAGAACTGAGCAGCAGCTGTAGCCCCAAAACCTCTAAGCCCACAGTGGCCCAGGTCAGCTGTCCTGGACAACACCCTCCACCGGTCTCCAGCAGTCACATTTTATGGGGGGGGGGGTCTGACGTCCCAGGCGTTCCCAGTATTATAGTCCAGGAGGCAGATGGCAGGGACCAAGCTTCAAGCTGACTCCGCTGCAGGCCCAGGCCTCACAGGACTGGAGTGGCCTCCCTGTTCAATTATTCAGGAGTGTGGAGTGTGGGGCAGCCTTCCAGCACTGGACTCAAGTTACCGATGGGAGCCTACTTTCCCTTCCTCTCTCCTTTGTTGAAAGGCAGGTGTGGCCGCAACAGTCTACGAGCCTCAGCCCATAGCACTGGGCCCTCTGTAAGGCCATCACTTACTTGTGTATGCTCGACCATTCTTCAGGTCAGGACTTTGAAGGGGCCCCAGAAATAAGAGGGGCAAGGTCTCAAAACCAGCAGGACTCCAGGCCAGACAGCACTGCACTAGCAGCTTCCGTGGAAGTCAAGGGTTCCCAAGCTCAGCAATCAGAGAAGTTATCACACAGCAAAGCTTCGTGAGTGCTGTGGCCACCCTGAGCTGAGCTCCACCAGTCCAAGGGCTGGTGGCCAGTACCTACTGCCACCCCTGGGGTTCCTGAAGCTTTCATGCCAGCTAGTATGTATATGCAAGCCCTGTCTCTGAGCTCCAGTTTCACATCATGGACCGTGTTCTCACAGAATGACTGCATCCACTGCCAATACCTGTTTACTAGTAAACAACTGTTTACTAGTGACCCAGCAGTACATCCCTGCAGCTTACACAACTGTCACTAGTGACCCAGCAGTACATCCCTGCAGCTTACACAACTGTTTACTAGTGACCCAACAGTAAATCCCTGCAGCTTACACAACTGTCACTAGTAACCCAGCAGTAAATCTCTACAGCTTACATCTTCTCTCCTTCTTAGGAATAAGAACTTTAATTAGTGCTATTATAATGCCCTTTCAAGCAAAGCCCCCAGCAAAACAAACAAACAAAAACCACCAAAAAAATCTCAGCCACAGAACTGCAACAACCTATCCCATAAGCCTGTTGGCCCTATCCTGGGGACCCCGGTGAGCAAATGGATTTGGGAGGGCTTGGGGGCTCAGTGGAAGAGCATGTGCTTTTATCCCTGGACTCAGTCCCAAGGATCGGAGAGAAGGAGGCAGGGAGGGAAAGACAGGAAGGAAGGAAGGAAGGAAGGAAGGAAGGACAAGCCTGTGGTTTTCCTGCTCTGCAAAGGCTAGCCCAGCCTAAACTGACTGCACTGTATCTGAAGGCATGCAGGCAAACAAAGGCCAAGAGTCCAGGATGGGAGGACTCCATCTCACCTACCTACCTACCTCCCCATGACTGGTCACAAGACTGACCTGGGCCCAGATGCGTGGCCAAAGCAGAAAATGCACTGAGTATCTCTAATCAACAAAGTGGGAGTACTTGGCCACAGCAGTTTCTGAATTGTCGCCCAAGTACACTTCTCAAGGCTGAGAGTCAACCTCTTCACACATCCATTCAGGAGACTGCTGCCCTGTGACGAGGATCAAGGAGCTAGTAACAACAGTCCCTGAGGGCTTCCAACCCTCCCACTTCAGGCTTGGCCTTCAACTATGTTCACTATGAATGGACAATGTGTCTCAGGGGTCCATGAAAGGTTAGCAACCCACTCAAAACCCACAGACCAGGCAGACGCCTTTAATCCCACCACTTGGAAGGCAGAGGCAGGTGGATCTTCCAGGCTTAAAGCTAGAGCCTGGTCTACAGATTGAGTTCCAGGACAGTCAGGGTTACTACATAGAGAAACCCTGCCTCAAAAAAACAACCAAACAAAAACCACTCAGAGCAGGACTCCTGTGCCACTCACCAGCTTCTGAGGATTCAAGCAAGACTACCGGGAATGATGAATCAGCCTCTTCCTTGAAAGACAAAATACACATCCTACACAGCTACCTGTGAGCCTCCAATCCTTGACTAACAGGGACGAGACGAAGTCACGAACTTAGGACAAGACTGAAGTTTTCTACAAACCGACAAGTCTCCTTCCTGTCTTCTCCTAGCGCACCCACCCCTCAACAATGCAAGCACATGGCTCATCTTCCCAAGCTCAACACACCTGCAAGCTCAGGATAAGGGAAGGCGAATGCCAGAGGCTCAGCCACAGGCAGAGGAGCCTCCTTCCAGCAACCCACAGGGGAGAGGCTGGTGTCTGTCCAGTGAAGTAACTTCTGAAAGATCAAGAGACTTTAGCCTACCACAGCAAACAGTCCCTGAACTGCCTAGCAGAGAAAAACCACGATGGCCCTTGGGCCTGCTGATAGGCCTGTGGGAAGGACTGCAAGGCTGTGCTCTTGATCTTGAGAAACCCAAGGCCGACTTTCCAGGTGCAACAGTGTATCTCTTCTGAATCCCCACAGGCCCCTGCCTTCGCCCATCCTCTATGGCCCTGTACTCAGTGTGAGGATCCTCAAGAGGCCCTGCTTTACAGCTGTTCCTGTTTCTATACATATATGGGAAGTTAGCTGTACACATAAAACAAGCACAAACTGCAGGGGGCCGCTTTCCTCAGAGACGGCATGTCCCAGAAGGACACAAAGTGCCAACTGCAATCCGGGGTTGGAGGAGGCAGAGACAGGTCTCTGAGTCCCTGCTACACGCTGTTCTTCCATTCCTCATGCAATCCACTCCCACTCCGTGGGTTAAGAATCTTTCCAGACTATGAACTCGCTGCTCTTACAGTAGACTAGAGTGGTACAGCTGCTAGCTCAGACACAGATAATCCAATTCTACATGACTTTCCCAAGCTCGCGAAAAATCCCATACAACAGAGGCAGGACCTCATCATGCCTTTTTCCCCCCTGGTTTTTCGAGATAGGCCTAACTTCTTAACCCTATCTTAACTCTCCGAGCGGGGAAGTAGGAGACCAATTGGTGAGTTCCTCTTTTAATAGGCGGGCTGAGACCATGGCGCTATCTGGTTGCCTCATGCAGGGTTGCCCTGCATGCCTAGTCAGGCCCTTCCTTCCACTTCAAGGCTGTTTGTGAATTACTTTCACGGGCGCGATCTGCGATGGTTAAGGGCTCTCTACGATCCCTTCTAGTGTGCCTGGAAGGCTGTGAGGCACCCAATTCCCTTTAACCCTTGTCACCTCTCCTGAGCACCCTCCGAAACAAGGGTAACATTCTACGAGGCTCAAGCCCCATCTCTTTCTTAGGGTTAACACGAGAATGTGGTCTCTTGCCGGGATGGAGAGCAGAAGTGTACCAAAGAAAACTTGCACACAAAGTTCTAGAAGGGACGCTGCGGACCCTGGGCCCCGCTCGCACAGGTCCTGGCGGGGCTTTTCCCGCAAGCATCAAGTTAGATGGCGGAGACCAGAGAGCCCAGGCGGGCCGACCCCACCGGCCCCACGCCGCGGCCACCCGAGGCAAACAAAGCCCAGCGCCGCTCTGCGGGGGGTCGCGGGTGGGAGGAGGCGAGCCCCCGGGCGGGGGAGGGCCTCCGAGGAGCATGCGCGCTCACACCCGCGCGGGCCCCCACCATGCCCCGCGCGAACCGGCCGGCCGACCGCGCAGAGTACCCAGGGAGCATGCGCGCCGCGCGCCAGGCCCCGCCCCCCCGGGGAGCCCGAGCCGCAGCGGCGGGAACCTCAAAGCCCCGGCGCGAGCCGGCAGCTCCCGGCGGGTTGCCCTCCCCCAGGAGGAAGAGACGCGGGGAGGGGGGAGAGCGAGGCGGGGGGGGAGGACGCACCCGGGGTAGAGCGACAGCCCCCGCGTGGCCACGCACGCCCGGCTCCCGCGGCCCAGGACCAGCTCCCCCGAGTTCCTCGCGCGGCGTGGGGGGAGGGGCGGGGCGTGACCCCGCGGCGCCCCTCCCCCCCAACCGCCAACCGCCCGCGCCCCCGCCCCACTCACGACGCGCTCCTTCGTGTGCTCAGGCTCGGTGATAACCGCGGCCGCGCCGCCCGCTTTGCCCGCCGCCGCCGGCCTGGCCGCGCGCTTGCCGCCGCCGGGGGCCCCGTCCAGCTCCGGACCGTCCTCGTCGCCGCTGCTGCCGCCGCCGCTGCTACTACTGCAGCGCTCTGGCCGCTCGCGCTTCCTGCCCGCGGGGCCGCCGCGCCTCCGAGGCCCCGCGCGCGCCGTGCCGTTGCCCGAACTCGGCTCCTCCCAGGCCGCCCCCTTCTTCCTGGGCATGGTCGCGGGCTGCGGAGACACGGGCGCACAATGCACACGGGCTGGCGGCGGGGCGGGGGAGGGGAGGCGGCGCGGCGTGGGCCGCCCCACCTGCTGCTCCCTCGCCCCTCCCCACGCCGCGCACCACGCGGGGACCCCCCCCTCGCCCCAGCCCGGCCCCAAGCACCTGCGAGCACGCGCGGAAAGAGGAACTTTCGTGGGCCCCCTGCCCGGCCCCCGCTGCCCCGCACTCGCCCCGTCTGCTTTTTTTTTTTTATTGATTTTGAACAATGGGATCTCTGTCTGTCTCCGATTAGACCACGTGGATCCGCCTTCCTTCCCCTTCTTATTCATTCCGTTCCCCAACCCCCCTTCCCCAGCGTTGTTTTTTTTTTTTTAAACCTTTCTCGTTGGGGTGGGGGGGAGGAGAAAAAAAAGGGGGAAAAAAAACTTTCCCAGACCCTGCAAACTGGTCCCTGACGGTTTCCAGCCCCTACCTGGTTGGAGTGATGAGAAAAGGGAAGGAGAGCGATTGAAAAGACGGGTCGACGGCTTCTTCTCTCCCCAACCGGGACGAGGGCTCCAGCCCACTCACCAGATACACTTAAAATGTAAATACGAGCTTCCAGAACAAATGCTACAACACAAAACAGAAACACATGTGCGGCCGGGCGGCAAGCGAGCGCGCGCGCGGCGGGCAGCGAGGGGCCCCGGGCGCCCGCGCCCCCTACCGGCCGGAGGACCTTGACGGCCGGGCCACCCACAGGAGCCTTGCGTCCCGGGCACCCGGCGCCACGCCGCAAGCCCCACTGGGCCTGCCGCTGTGCGCTCCTCACGTCCTTCCACGCAGCGCGGCCTGCCGTCACAAGCGTCTTTGGGGCTCCAGAGAGTGTCAGATTCTCTTGTTTTTTCCTCTGAGCGTCTAGACAGGTCACCTGAGGACACTCGCTGGAAAATAGTTGCTTTGCTCACGCAGCAGCCAACGAGGGACGTGCCCTAATTGAGTGATTGGAATGAAAGATGACTACAATTTGAATAACTTTCTCCTATGCAGGCTAGATTTTATTTGCCGTGGATCTGTCCCCAGGATGCAGCCGGGTGCTGTAACATGGTCAAGTTACATAAAGGTTTGATATACTAAGAAAGTAGTAATTAGCGGGGGTTGGGGGGGAGGGCGTAAGTGGACTTGAAACTTCTGGTGAAAAGTTTTTCCTTTTTCTGTTACCATATTTACTGCGCCCCCAGTACAAGCAAGACAAGATGCAAGGGAGCTAGATGCTGAAAGTACAGACGTAGAGAACAAGATCTCTGCCCTATTGGAAGGCGGAGTAAGGAGAAAGATTAAGAAATAATTGAAAGCGTGGTTCTTACCCCATTCCAGGATCAAGGAAGGCGTTTCCTGGGCAAGCTGAGTTGAGCAATTTAAAGAATCCGACCTGCCAGAAAAAGCATTTTCCCAGCCCCATAGAATAGTGCAGGGTTCCCCGGAAGGGAAGTGGCCAGAGGTGCTGGGGTGAGATTAAACTGGCAAGGCTGAGAGGAGTCGACAGGCGCCAGCTCGTAGAACCGGGCAAGCAACGTGCAGGGTTGTCGATTGGACAAAGATCGACTTGGCTGGTGCTAGGACCCGGCTTGCATCTCAGTGTCACTTTCTCTTCTACCAAATGTTTCTTCCGTTTTCTTTAGGGTTTTGTTTTGTCTCAGGCAGCCCAGGATGGCATTGAACTTGATCCTCTTTCCTCCCCATCTCAAGTGTCCGAGTTTACTACTGTGAAAGTTTTTTTTTTTTTTTGGCAACTTTCTTGGTTGACTAGAGAGTTCTAGGGTCCTTGCGGTGCATTCTTTATTATATCAAGAAGGGCGCGGGGGGGGGGTGTCACTCTGAAAGCAGACAGAGACTCCAAGAGAACCAAATCTAAGTTATTTGATAAAGTCACAAGTCTGTGTGCCCCGAGAGCCGGAAGCACTTATGTAAAACAACTCCGAAGATGAGCATCAACTGGTGCATTTTGGAGATATTCAGGTCAATACCACATAGGAGCACCGTTTGAAAGCCTCTTAATAGGCCAGGCATTCGAAAAGATTGAAGAGATTAAGCCTTGAGGCTTTGATATAAAACATTAGAACCAACCAGAAAAGAATTCTGCCTTAAGTGTGCCGTCAGATCCCGGTTTCAGGAAACGGCATGCCGGAGCTTGTCGGGGGAGGTGGCTGGTTGGGCGTTTATCTTCCCGACAACACCCTGTGTGGCCAATTAGAAACGCTGAGGGCGCCTTTAAAAGGCTTTCAGGCAGCGAATGTCTCTTTCTTTCTCCTGCCCCATTATACTGCTTTCTGTCGGCGTAAAAGGCACATGCGTCAGAACCGCTGATGCAACCCGACGCTAATATCACGTTGCATCATCTGACCCAAGGTGTGGTGCTTCCAAAACTGGTTTTTCCTGAGGCCGCGCTGGAGGAGCAGCGTAGTTGGAGGATAACATCCACCAACTGGCCCACCTCGGGGGGCGATAAAAGTGTTTTCTGCCGCTCCATGCCTCAGTTCCACACTATTTCAGACCCAGGGAAAGCCCTAGTGTCCTCTGGCTGAGATGGGGTGCAGGCGAATACACTCATCAGCGAGGCACGCGGGCAGCTCAGCTTATGTAACCAGTGTGACAGAGTGAGGTGCACCTACAGGGCAAGCTGGAAGTGCTCCTTCCAACTCCCACTTAAGCTTGGGAATTTTACTTCATTTTAGTTGAGCAACTGCTCAGGGACAGAAGAAAGGGGTGAGGATGAGAAGGGAGAGGAGGCACTGAGACTTCTGGGCCCTTCTCTCTGGGCACAGGTGACTGGCCTCCATTCGTACATGCAAATATGGTGATCTTGCTGTTAACCTTTTCTGCTACTCCCTAATAAAGGTTGGACTCAGCGACAGCCAGAGTCCTTCCCAGAGGTGCGATTCCATCCAGCTGGACCACAGGTATCTCCTGTTAGTCCAAAGAGTCTCTGGTCCCGTTTATATAAAAATGAAGCCAGCTACTGCTGGTGGAAATGGTTTTGTTTTTAGACCAGGTCTCATGTACTCCAGGCTGGCCTTGAACTAAAAATGTAGCCAAGAATGACCTTCAACTTTTGATTCACCTGCCTCACCTCTGGAGTGTTGAGATTACAGGCATGAACCACCATAGTCCACTTATATGATGCTGGGAATTGAATTGGCTTCATACATGCTACACAAACACTCTGCCAATCCATGCCCCCAGCTCCAGATGAAAGTGAATTCTGATGGTCTGGGTATGTGCAATTGGACCACAATAGGATGATAAACAATCTGCCTGTGCTATTAAACCAGGAAGGAGGGAAACTACTGAACCCTTGAATATGGGAGGTCCACGATACAAATATCCTACAACATAAACACTGGATTTGTTTGTCTCATTTGAGTTTTTTGTTTTATTTTGTTTTCCTTTGTTCTTGAAACAGTGTTTTACCGAGAAGCTCATGCTGGCCTTGAACTGGTATCCTGTTGCCTCACCTCCATCATGGGCTTGTGCCACCATACCCAACTCATACTACACTTGAAAACAAAACGATCCATGACAGTTCATGAACAGTTTTATTATATTAATGTGGGCATGATGTAGCCCTACTTGGGAAACTGAGGCAAGGGGGAATCGTAAGTTTTAAACTGCTGGGCTGTGGTGGTGTGTGTCTGTGATCCCAGCACGTTAGAGACAGAGACAGGCAGATTTCAGTGAGTTCGAGGCAAGCCTGTTTTAAAATAGCGAGTTCCAGGACAGCCAGGACTATTACACAGAGAAACCCTGTCTCAAAAACAACAACAACAAAAGTTTGAAACTAGCTTGGGCAACATATAGAGACCTCACATAAAAAGCAAATAGATGGGCGCAGTGGTGGTGCACACCTTTAATCCCAGCACTTGGGAGGCAGAGACAGGCAGATCTCTGTGAGTTCGAGGCCAGCCTGGTCTACAGAGCAAGTTCCAGGACAGGCTCCAAAGCCCTCAGAAAAAAAGAAAGAAAGAAAAGAAAAAATCAAGTTGATCGAGTTGGGGGATACAGCTCAGCAGTAGAGTACTTGCGTGGCACATGAGAGGCTTTGGGTTCAATCCCAGGCACGCCCAGAAGGAAAGGATAAACCTCTTATGGTGTATACACCTATATTCTTAGCACTGTGCCAGCAAAGAAGGGAGGACTGCTGTGAGTTGAAGGCCAGCCTGGGCTACATAGTGAATCTCAGACTGCCCTGATATATATACCCAGAGCCTGTCTCAAAAACAAACTGAAACAAAATGGGGCAGGAGAGATGGCCCAATGGTTAAGACTGCTTACTGCCCTCCGAGGGCCAGACTTTGGTTCTCAGCACCCACTCAGCAGCTCACGCTGCCTGTGACTGTCTAGCTCCAGTATGTTGCCTTAGCTGTACAAACCCACTCAAACACATACTAAAAATTAAAAATAGGGGGCTGGAGAAATGGCTCAGTGGTTAAGAGCACTGACTGCTCTTCCAAAGGTCCTGAGTTCAATTCCCAGCAACCATATGGTGACTCACTACCATCTATAATGGGATATGATTCCCTCTTCTGGTGTGCGTGAAGACAGGTCACTCATGTACTTAAATAATTTTTTTGTAAAAAATTAAAAGCCAGGCGGTGGTGGCACATACTTTTAATCCTAGCACTTGGGAGGCAAAGGTAGGCAGATCTCTGTGAGTTTGAGGCCAGCCTGGTCTACAGAGCAAGTTCAGGACTGGCGTCATAGCTACTGGAAAACCCTGTCTCAAAAAAATAAATAATTAAAAATAAATCTGCAACACTAACAAGCAACAACAACAAGAATAGGGCAGGCATGATGGCTCAACAGGTGAAGTAAAGGCTCCTGGCATCCAGCAGTGCAAGCATGATGACCTGATTCCCGACTTTTGGAACCAGCATGCAGCCCGTGGTATGTGTAATCAGTCACATCATACATGCACCCACAATGATACATTTTTTTAAATGTAAAGTCAAATATTTAAAATAACATCGATTCCTATCTAGTATTCGATGTTACATCTTGCCTATCTAGGATTACTATACCAAAATTATATTTTTTCTTGGTTTCTTTCTTTTTTCTTTTTTTTTTTTTTTTTTTTTTGAGACAGGGTTTTTGTGTAGCCCTGGCTGTCCTGGAACTTTCTCTGTAGACCAGGCTCACCTCAAACTCAGGTCTGCCTGCTGTTGCCTACGAGTGCTGGGATTAAAGACATGTGCCACTAGCCCTTTTCTCTCTTTTGTGGGGGAGGTGTGCCAAGGGTTTCCTGTGGAGGTCAGAGAACAACTTGCAGGGTGCAGGAGTTGGGTCCTCCCAGGGACAGACCTTAGGTCTTCAGCCATTTTATTCCCGTTGAGCTACACTGCAAGCATGACCGGAAAGCCAGTAGATGAATGGAAAAACGAATAAAATGAAGAGCCAGAGGCTGGAGAGATGGCTCAGCGGTTAAGAGCACTGGCTGCTCTTCCAGAGGTCCTGAGTTCAATTCGCAGCAACCACATGATGGCTCACAGCATTCGTAGTGAGATATAGTGCCCTCTTCTGGCCCGCAGGCTTACATACAGGCAGAACACTGTATACATAAATTTTTTTTTTTTTAAAAAGAGCTCCATTAAAAAATAACAAAATAAAAATGAAGACATACTTTGGGCTAAGAATGGAGATTTTTATTGTAGATATAAAGAGCAGGCAGAGGGAAGAGTCCAGACTGAGTAAGGTCGGTAGACTGAACCCAACCATGAGAGGAGGGGGCCGGGAGAGCAGGAGACCAAGAAGCGGCCAAGAGGTGAAAGGGCTAAAATAGCGCCACGCGTAGCCAGAATGGCTGGATTATATAGGGAAGAACAGATGGGAGAAGGGCAGGCTCAGCCCAGTCCCTGGGCTGGAGAATTTAGGGTAGGGGTGGGATGTGTTAGCCAGGGAGACTCTGTAACAGGTAAGTACTGAGGGATGCTGGGAGAACCTGGCGACCAGGTCTGCTTTGATGTGTTACTAGGCATCTCAGCAGCTTGTCCCGGGCTTTGAAACCTAACGCTGTCTTTGTGAGCACAACTGAAAAATGAGTTGGTTGCTCTGGAGTCAACTCTTCCTGTTTTCGGCCTGGCTTCCTGTTAGTAAAATGGCAACGTTGATCTGGGGTTCCTTCTGAGTTTATTACTTCCTCACACCCAGATCTGTAGGTAGATCTAATAATTAAGAGCTTTCCTGAGAAGAAAAGGTCTTGTTCTAGGGACTGGAGAGATTGCTGAGCACTTAAGACCACTGACGGCTGGCTCTTCTAGAGGACTTGGGTTCTATTCCATCACCCACATAGTGGCCCACAGTTGTCTGTAACTCCAGTTCAGGTGATCCAACCTCCACTTCTGGCCTCCTTGAGCACCAGAAATGCACGCCATGGTGTGCACAGGCATACATGCAGGCAAAACATCACATGCATAAAAATAATTTAATTAAAAAGAAAAAAAAAACTTCTATTTCTGACAGTGAGTCGCAGAATTTTAGAATCCAAAAGGTCTGTAAATGTTACAACTGTACCTCTGAGTCCCCCAGCCTGGCAGCTATCCTGGGATCAGCCTGTGGTTTTTCTGGCCACTATCTCATGAGCAGCCAGGGCAGCTGGCATGGAGGAAACTGTCTACATTTGCTTGCTGACCTAAATAACGTCCAGAAGAGGAATCGAAGTTCAGAGAAGCTCTTGGGGTTGCACAGCTGGCTGGTAAGACAAGCAGGACAAATTGAGCTTCTCAGCCCCCGGTCAGGAAGCTGTGATGTGACCCTGGGACTAGCAGCATCAGCATCCCTTGGGAGTTTCTTAGAAACTAACTTACTAAAACAGAAACTGCAGGGGCGGGAGAGATGGCACAGCAGTTAAAAGCCAGCATTGCTCTTCTCGGTACCCACATGGTGGCTGTCCCATGCACATGGTACACTTACATACAAGGAGGCAAAATGCCCACGCATGCAAACTGATGCTAAGTTTATTATTATTATTATTATTATTATTTACTATATGCTATATTTCCTTTGCCTCATTTTTTATTTACCTTCATTTATTTTTTTATTTTATTTACTTCGAGACAGGGTCTCACTACACACCATTGGCTAGCCTGGGACTCCATTTGTAGACCATGTTGGCCTCGAACTCACAGAGATCTGCCTGCCTCTGCCTCCTGAATGTTAGGATTAAAGGAGTGTGCTACCATACCTGACTGTTATGGTTATAATTATGATTTTAGCCAGGTGTCATGGCATACTCCTTTACTCCCAGCACTCAGGAGGCAGAGGCAGGCTACTCTCTGTGAGTTCCAGGGCAGCCTGGTCTACAAAGTGAGTTCTGGGACAGCCAGAGCTGTTACACAGAGAAACCCGGTCTCAAAAATCCAAAAGTAAGTAAATAAATTAAATTATGATTTTAAAGACTTACTATTTTTATTTTATGTATATGAGAGAGTTTCCTGCATGTATGGCTGTGCACCGTGTACGCAGTACCCATGGAGGCCAGAAGAGTGCCCTAGAATTGGAACTATAGACTTGTGAGCCTCCTTGTGGGTGCTGGATATCAAATCAAACCAATGAAGACACGACAAAGGAAACAATGAGACAAACAAACCTCTGAGCCAGGAACATGCATCTTAAACAGATATCCCAGGAGCCTTTTCTGTTTCCAAAAGCCTGAGAAGTAGGCCTGTTGGTCCAGTTTCCTCAAGGAAGGGCTCCCTGCCTATTTTCATCCTTGGGGTTTTCATCCCCTAGTTCATGGAGAGGGACTCTCAGCTAAAGGACGTAGGACCCACGAAGCTGGCCCAGAGAGGACTAGGGTTTAAACTGAATCAATGAGTATTTGCCGGCATTCTGCCTCATGCCTGAGCCACATCCTGTTAGGAAGGTAGGAAAAGTCCCAAGGGCTGGAGAGGGCTCTTGCAGCCCTGCCGCCTAGTCTTCGAGGATTAAGCAAGCACTTTGCAATTGTGCCCTGACAGCTTTTACCGTTTCTCTTTTAATAGAAGAGAGGCCCGAAGAAATGTGAAATGAGAACGGGCTCATCTGGGGAATCAAATGTAATTTCTCCAATCCGGGAAAACCTGGATCGAAATCAATTCAATCAACATAGGTGGTTAGTTTGCAGCCACTGGTGGCTCCCCAGCCTGACCCGTGTTTGCATTCGTGACAGCCATAATCTGCAGAATTGGTCTCTAATCAATAGCTCACCATCTCTCCAGAAAACCATCCCTTGCTCAAGCTTACAGGTAAAGGATATGCTCTGCAGGGTCTACTTTCCATGGCAGAGGACAGCACTGATGCAGGGCTTTTGTTTATTTGTTTGATTAGTTGGTTTTGGGTCTTTCAAGGCCGGGTTTTTCTGTGCAGTCCTGGATGTCCGGAACTCACTGTGTAGACCAAGCTGGCCTCGAACTCACAGAGATCCACCCGCCTTTGCCTCTGGAGTGCTAAGATTAAAGACGTGTGCCATCACCGCCCAACTGGTTTTGTTTTTTTGAGACAGGATCTCACTTAGCCCAGGATGGCCTCCATTTTACTCTATAACCAAGGATAGTCTTGAACTTGTGGTCTTCTTGTCCCACCCCCTAAATTCTGGGGTTGCAGGCCAGTACCACCACACCCAGCTATACAAGTTTGAAACAAGAAAAAGACCAACTAGGTTTTGGTTGCTGAAGCCTGTCATCCCATCATTCTGGAAACAGAAGATGGGAGATCACGAGTTCTATGCTAGCCTAGGCTACAAAGTGATTCTCAGGTCAGACCAACCTATATTAGCAAGACCTACTGAGGTTGTGGAGGGAACAAGGCAAAGGGATTATGGAGTGTTTTACAGCCATCCAGCCAACTTCATCTGTGAAATGAATCAAACCAAGAACCTTTGCAGCAGGCCAAAATCCACTGGAATTTGAATAGACAAGAAAAACAGGTCTCTATCCCAGCGCAGAGTCATGTTATTCCCCTGAAGTTTACCGACAAGAGGCAGTACAGCCTGTTTAAGGCACACTGGTGGGCCTGGTGACTCTGGAAGAGCCCCAGTGGCTAGGCATACTGGTGGGCCTGGTGACTCTGGTAGAGCCCCAGTGGCTAGGCATACTGGTGGGCCTGGTGACTCTGGAAGAGCCCCAGTGGCTAGGCATACTGGTGGGCCTGGTGACTCTGGTAGAGCCCCAGTGGCTAGGCATACTGGTGGGCCTGGTGACTCTGGAAGAGCCCCAGTGGCTAGGCATACTGGTGGGCCTGGTGACTCTGGTAGAGCCCCAGTGGCTAGGACCTCTTGCACCATAAGCTATGTTATGTCATACTAATCTATAATCCTTTTAAAGTGGGAAAAAACAGAAGCATCGTTGCTGGGGATGTAGCTCAAGCAGGAGAGTACCTGACATGCAGGAGGCCCTCGCTTCCATCCCTTTCACAATGTCAATCAGGAATGGTGACGCATACCCGTAAACCCAGCACTCTGGAAGTGGAGGGTGGAAGATAAAAAAAAAAAAAAAAAAAAAAAAAAAAAAAAAAAAAAAAAAAAAAAAAAAAAAAAAAGCCTAGGTCCGCTGGCATGGTGGTGGCGTACACCTTTATTTAATCCCAACACTTGGGAGGCAGAGACAGCCAGATCCCTGTGAGTTCAAGGCCAGCCTGGTCTACAAAGAGAACTTCAGGACAGCCAGGGTTGTTACATAGAGAAACCCTGTCTCTCTCTGGGGTGCTGGTAGGGGGACGGGACGGGACAGGATGGGAGGTGGAGGGGGCGGGGGGATCCAAGGTCATACCTCATCCCCTCAGCTACTAAGCACATTTGAGGCCAACCTGTCTAAAACAGTAAGAACAGCATGCTGAGGTATGGCAACACATGATTTTAATCCCAGCATGCAAGAGACAGAGGCAGGTGGATCTCTGAATTCCAGGCCAGCCTTGTCCACACAGCAAGTTCCGGGCCACCAACCCTGGCTACATAGTTAAAACTTGTCTCAAAAAGAAAGAAAGAAAGAAAGAAAGAAAGAAAGAAAGAAAGAAAGAAAGAAAGAAAGAAAGAAAGAAAGGAGAAAGAAAGGTGGAGGAAGAAAATGATTTCCTGGGAAATTCCCACCATTCCAAATATCCTGGATAATTCTAAAATTCACCAAATAGACAGCTAGGTGAAAGACATTCCTACATTTGTTCAAACACACTGACCTTTTACTGTGTGCCAGACAGGACAAGGCTTATTTGGGTTGAGGGCGTGGCTCTGCAGTACAGTGCACACCCTGGGCTCCATCCCCAGCACTGTCAAGAACAACTACAAGAGCAAGAAGAGGGAAATTCACCGACAACCCCGGTAAGGTTGTGGTCCCACTATGAGTTTGCTTTGGCTATCCCAACCAAGTGACGTAGGACCAGGAGTACAATTCAGTACATGGCATGTACTCAAATGTGTGAGGCTTAGGGTTCCATCCCTAACATAGAAAGAAAAGGGAGGGAAGGAAAAAAGAAAAGAGATGGCCCAGCAGTGAAGAATGGGAAGAATGGTTCTCCAGAGGATGGAGTTCAGTCATCCACACCTGTTTCAGTCGTATACAACCACCTATAACAACAGCTCCAGGACATTGGACAGCTTCCTTTGGACTTCTTGGGTATTGGATATTGGACTCACATGCACAACCCCCACCCCTCTCCACATATACGTACGACGTACAATAAAGTAAATATGTTTTAGTATTTATTTTCCATTGTATGTGATGGGTGTTTTGCCTACATGTATGCCTGTGCACCACCATGTATGTGAGTGTCCCAAAAGGCCAGAAGAGGGCACTGGAACTGGAGTTGCAGATGGTTGTGAGGGGCCATCCTGGTGCGGATTAAAAAGAGAATAATCTGGGGCTGGAGAGATGGCTCAGCGGTTAAGACCATTGCCTGCTCTTCCAAAGGTTCTGAGTTCAATTCCCAGCACCCACATGATGGCTCACAACCATCTGTAATGAGACCTGGTGCCCTCTTCTGGTGTGCAGACAGAATACTGTATACATAATAAATAAATAAATAAATAAATCTTTAAACAAAACCAAAACCAGAATAATCTGCTGAGAGGTGGTGGCACTGCCTTTATTCCCAGCACTCCGGAGGCAGAGGCAGGTGGATCTCTGAGAGAGTCCCAGGTCAGTCAGGCTACACTGAGAAACCCTATCTCAAAAAACAAACAAAAAAGTTCAATAATAATAATGAAGACAGTTGACAAAGGTGGATCGCTGTGAGTTCGAGGCCAGCCTGGTCTACAGAGCGAGTTCCAGGACAGGCTCCAAAGACAGAGAAACCCTGTCTTGAAAAACAAAATAAATAAGTAAAATTTTTTTTTAAAAGATGCAGTTACAGCCCAGCGATGGTGTCCCATGTCTTCAATCTCAGCACTCAAGAGTTCAAGTTCTGTGAGTTCAAGACTTTACAGAGCGAGTTCCAGGACAGCCGGGGATACACAGAGAAACCCTGTCTCAAAAAAAAAAAAAAAAAAAAAAAAAGAAAAGAAAGAAAGAAAAAGAGAGACAGTTGTGGAAGATGGTTTGTACACAACATGACTTCAGTAAGAGGAATTGGATGCTGTCTGATGCCTCTCCCAGCCCTAAAACTCCCATGACCTTATGACCGCTGATCTCTTGCTAGGAGCTCCTCCAGGCTGGCAAAGTGGCTCAGCAGCCATAGGCTCCTGCTGCTAAAACCTGAGGCCAGCCTTTGATCTCTGGAATCCACACAATGAGGGGCAAACTGAGTCACAAAAGTTGTCCTCTGATCTCCACACGCTTATTTCATTTGGTGACGCGTGCGTGCACACACACACACACACACACACACACACACACACAAAATGAAAATTTTAAAAAGAAAACAGAAGTGCACAGACTCACACAGATCCGTAGAAAACCTGTGGACTGAGTTACACCCCAGCCTCAGGAACCCCGGCAGTGGGAAGTTGACCTCGGTCTCTCTAGTGCCTGCCAGTGAAGGAAGGCTGGTCATTTGGAGAAGTTATTTTTCTAGCTGGAATTCAACCCCTCCTCTGAGGGACAGAACCTCAGAGACTTGGGGAAGCCCCGCTGGCTCCAGCGAGCCCAGAGAAAGACCATGTGTCCACTCCCTGGAGCCTGCGGCTCAGTGCCCTCCACTCTGCCAGCTAAACCACTCATTATTTTTTTTAATCTACTGGATACTTTAAATAACTGTTATTATACACGCAGTGTTCAAAAGAGTACCTTTATTACCAAACCTCTGCCTCTGGCGGAAGACTGTGCATGGACACAGAAGCTCACAAATCACTACCCAGAACCCTTGCCTGCTGGGGAGGGTCTCAGTGTCGCTCAGCAGGGGTGCGCACAGGTGAAGCTGAGGTCAGAGCAGGGCTGGAAGGGTAGGAAGTGCAGCAGAATAGTGAACTTGAGACATGGCGGACATCGACTCAAGTGGCCCAGCAAACACTCCGGCTCTGCTACTTGCTGTGTGTTCTTTTCTTTCATTCTTTCTTCTTCTTCTTCTTCTTCTTCTTCTTCTTCTTCTTCTTCTTCTTCTTCTTCTTCTTCTTCTTCTTCTTCTTCTTCTTCTTCTTCTTCTTTTTTTCGAGACAGGGTTTCTCTGTGGCTTTGGAGGCTGTCCTGGGAACTAGCTCTTGTAGACCAGGCTGGTCTCGAACTCACAGAGATCCACCTGCCTCTGCCTCCCGAGTGCTGGGATTAAAGGCGTGCGCCACCACCGCCCGGCTTGCTGTGTGTTCTTGATCAAGTTGAGCTGCTTCTCTGTACCTGGCTTTCCTCCTCTCCCCATGGAATGATCTACCAAGGGGCCTCTGAAAAGCAGAATAACATAAGTGTTACCCAAAGGCAAAGCGAAAGTAGCATGGCAAGGAAAAAAAGATGTACTGTGAACCGCACGGGGTCAAAGTGGCTTCTTTCATGCCTGACATGGGGGTGGGGGGAAACGCCTACTTCACTTCTGACTGCTCAATATCACCATAAAGGGAAAAGAGAAGGCTCGAGAAATGCGGACAATGCGCTGACAACCTTTGATTTAAAAAAAAAGGAAAAAAATATATAGACTGCCATGGTGCTGGCGCACGCCTTTAATCCCAGCGCTCGGGAGGCAGAGGCAGGTAGGTGGATCTTTGTGAGTTTGAGGCCAGCCTGGTCTACAGAGGGAGTTCCAGGACAACCAGGGCTGTTACAAAAAGAAATCCTGTCTCGAAATACCAAAAAGGAAGAAGAGGAAGAGGACGAAGAAGAAGAAGAAGAAGAAGAAGAAGAAGAAGAAGAAGAAGAAGAAGAAGAAGAGGACGAAGAAGAAGAAGAAGAAGAAGAAGAAGAAGAAGAAGAAGAAGAAGAAGAAGAAGAAGAAGAAGAAGAAGAAGAAGAGGCTTCTGAGGGGGGCTGGTGGCTCCAGACCATCTGAAACTCTACTTCCTCTTCTGACCTCCTCGGGCTCCAGGCATGCACATACAGTCAAGCAAAGCATTCATAGGCAGAAACAGAAAGTCAGGCAAAATAGTAGAAGCCTTTATTTAATTCCAGCACTTAGGGAGCAGAGGAAGGTGGATTTTGTTGCTTTCAAGACCAGCCTGTGCTACAGTGAGACCCCATCTCAAAAACTAACTAAACGTACCTGAGGTGTGTAGTCTTCCCAGCTTGCCACCTCCTGGTCCATAGGGCCTCCATCCCAACTCTTTTTTTGGGGGGGGGCTCCTTTGAGTGAAGTCATTTCTTTTCTTTCACAAATGACACCCCAGGCCAGTGCTGAGCCTGAGGGAGTGGAGCCTGGCAGTGCCCAGAGAGGAGCAAGTGCTCGCTTGCTGCTTAGAGGAGGGTGAAAGGTGGAGATGCCAGGGGAGAGATAAGGCCTTCAGGCCTTGGAAGGAGGCTCCAAAATGGGGAGATTCAGTAGTTATCCCACCCATGGGGGCACCTCTGGTCCTTTTGATGCCAAGAGAGGATTCAGCTCCAGATCTTGGCGATGCTGGTGGATGGAGAACTTGCAGAGGGCATGAGCCCCTACCCACTAAAAATCTTCACGTTAGGGGTGTGTCTGTAGACTGAGGTCCCCTCTCTAGCCTTTCTAACTTCCCCATGATAATTGGTGTAGTCAATTTAATGGGATCTAATCATTGGGATGCCTCTGGGCATGCCTAGGGGAGGTTATTTTAATTCTGTTGATTGTAGTGTTAAGAGGCAACCGCCAATGAATAGCGCTAATCCTCAGGCTGTGTGACCAAGAGAGGGGGCTGGGTAGCAGCACTCCTTCCTCTCTCCCTCTCTCTCTCTCTCTCTCTCTCTCTCTCTCTCTCTCTCTCTCTCTCTCTCTCTCTCTCGGCTTCCTGACTGCGGATGTGACTGGACCAGCTGCTTCAGGCTCCTGCTGCCCTGACTTTTCCACTGTGAAGGACTGCATCCTTGAACTGTGAGCCACGACAAATTCCCTCTCAAGTTGTTTTTTGTCCGAGTATTTTATCACAGGAATGGGGATAAAAAGAAAGAAGGGAGGGAGGGAGGGAGGGAGGGAGGGAGGGAGGGAGGGAGGGAAGGAAGGAAACAAAACTCCCAAGATGCTCCTTTCTCTGCAGAACCATATTGCTCGCACGTCTTTTTTGTACAAGCTATGGGCCCCCACCATATCTGGAATTTCCCCTCTTGGCTCGGAAACTCTAGAATACTTACTGTTCGCATCCTCAGAGAAGGAACTTCTAGAGTTCTATGGCTAGCCTATCCTATTGCCAGTTTATAGGAAAAAGGATACAGAGGCAAAGAAAAGGGAGGGCCCTGGGCAGGAAGATGGGGGTGGAGGGTAGGGGATGGGAGGAGAGATGAGCAGCTACTGGAGGCTTAGAGTTGAGGCTACCACACCACATATCCCCTGACAGGCATGGTGCTTGGTAGCTAGTCTGTCTTTCAGGCTAGAGAGTCATTGAGGATGGATGGGCCCTTTTCCCTTAATCAGCAGTTTGTAAAACCAGAACATGAAGACTGGGTTACAGGAGGAAAGAATACAGGCTGGGGATGTAGCTCAATGGTAGAGTGCTTGTCTGATGTGTAAATCCCAGAGTTTGAGTCCTAGCACCCTAGAAAGAATTAGGGTCCCCATGTCTGTGTCCCGAAGTGGCAATATGACACTGTGCCTGAAGATTTTAGGATTACTATCCAGTCAGAGGCTTTTGGGAAAGAATGAAGATATAACATATTCTCCTCTCTTAGAACTTAATCCATGGTATTGTGTGCCTGTAATCCCAGCACTCAGGAGAATCCAGAGTGCCAGGCCAGTTTGACACTACCAAATTTGACACTAGCCTGGACTACATGAGATCCTGTCTCCCAAAATGAACAGATAAACAAACAAACAAGTAAGTGCGTTAATTTAAGTCTGTCAATTACCCCAGGCAGCCTCCAGGAAAGCTATCTGTTCTCCAGACTTTACAGTATATATCCTACATTAGAAGATGGGGGGGGGGCTACCAGGCACAGTGGCCATATTTAATCCCAGCACTTGGGAGGCAAAAAGATCTCTGTGAGTTTGAGGAAAATTTGGGCTACATAGGGAGCTCCAGGCCACCAGAGCTACATAGTGGGTGAAAGATCACAGCGCAAGTGACCCTGACAGGTCCCACTGGAGTGGGGGACCTTGCGGGAGACAGAACACGCCATGCAGAGGAGTATGGAGTTATATTTAGGAAGCAGGTATAGAATAGCGGGGAGGAAGGGAGAGGTACAGAGACAGAGAAGAGGGGGAAAGAGAGAGAGGGAGGGAGGGAAGGAGAGAGAGGGAGTAAGGGGGGGAGAGAGAGAGAGGGAATGGGGAGGGGTAAGATTGGGAGTGGGGAGTGGGTGGAGCTTGTCTCTTAAAGGCATTCATCCTGCCTGGTGACAGGGAAGGCCAGCATAATCCTAACAGTGAGATTCTTCTCTCTCTCTCTCTCTTTTTTTTTTCCTGAGACAAGGTTACTTCTAGAACCTTAGACCAGGCTGGCCTTGAACTCGGAGATCTGCCTGCCCCTGCCTCCTGAGTGCTGGGATTAAAGGCGTGCACCTTTAATTACCCGGCACTGTCTTTCTCCTTGTTGTTTAGTTGTTTATTGCTGCTCTAAATGAGGCACCAAGTTGTAATAGGTAACAACACAGCAGTGGCAGAGACTCATCCCAGGCTTGGGGACCCCCTACACCTTCTTTGGGCTGTGTGGTACTTTTCCTGGGGCCCTCTGAGCTTTTCCTGGCATCCTTCTCTGTCTAGGTCAAGGATTCTTCCTCCTGGCCAGTATTATGCAAGTTGTACTGGTCTCTGGCACCTACGGTTGTGCAGGTTGTGGGGGACAGATCTTTGAAGTGTCGGCAAGCTCCAACCCGCCCTGCCTGGCCTGAGTTTCAGCTGGCAGCTTCTGCTCTCCTGCGGCCCCTGATTGCGCTAAGGAGAATCTTTCTCCAGGCAAAATTCTGCCATGTGTGAGGGGTTGACTATCTAGAGTGCCTCCAGGTGGCCGGTGACATGCCTGTACTCAGGGATAGGATGCTGGTCTTCCTGGTATCCATCTATAATCCCGGCACTTAGGAGGTTGAGGCAGGGGGATATCAGAAGGTTCAAGGGTAGCCTGTGCTACAAAATGTTTCCTTGCTTCAAAACAAAACAGCAGTGCCACATGCTTATAACCCCCAGAATTTGGGAGGAAGAGGCAGGAGGACCAGAGAGTCAAGGTTCTATCCTTGGACTTTGAGGCCAGCCTGAGCTACAAGAGACTGTCTCAAAACAAACAAACAACAGCAACAAACAGTATCCAGGCATGACGACACATGCCTTTAATCCCAGCACTCAGCAGGCAAAGGCAGCTAGCTCTCTGTGTTTAAGGCCAGCTAGGTCTACCTAGAGGGCTCCAGGCCAAAAGCAACAAATGATAACTGTAAAACCAAGATGTGGGGACCCTGGAGGCAAGCATGCCTGCTCAGGCGAGGCTGGACAGCCTCCTGGCCCACGCATCACCCCCAAACACGGAAACACGGACCTGGTCTAGCATGGCCACGAAGCACATCACAGCTTGTGTTAGAGAATAGTGCCATTCCAAAGTGTTTCATGGGTACAGTACAAGCAACTGAATAAGGAGTTTAGAAATATATTTTTTTCCCAATATGATAAAGAATGGGACTTTTGTTTTGTGACAGCCTCTTACATGGTGGTCCGGGCTACCCCTGAAGCAGGGTTCAGCCTTGGCCTCCCAAGTGCTGGAATTTTGTGTGTGCCCCAACATGTACTGCTTAAAGACTGGATTGTTTTTCATTTTTCTTTTCTTTTTTTGCATGCAGGAAGCCCTGAGTTTAAATACAGCACAGGATAAACCAGACATGGAAACACACACCTGTAGTCTCAGGAGGTAGGCATAGGAGAATCAAAAGTCCAAGGTTGCCCTCACCGCTAAAGGGCGTTCAAACCTAGCCAGGGCTGCAGGAGGCTCTCTCAAAACACCAAGCTAGGAAACACACAGCAGAGAAGATGCTGCAGCCTCGTCTCGGAGTTAGCACTGGCTGAGGGAATGAGCCAGGTACCCGGTTCCACCAAGGCTTTGAAGATAGCATCTCCTGTACGACAGGAGATATTATCTCATTTAATACTTGAGGGCTGTCTTTGAAGGTGGAAATTTATGATCCTCTTCCTAAAGGACATGAAACATAACTCGTCTGAGATTTCCACGGTTAATACGCTGCATGTGACTTGTTCCCACCTGTGCTAGCTTTATGGGGCCAAGACACTTCTGCTTTTTTTCTTTTTTCTTTTTCTCTCCTTTATCTGTTGGTCTAATTCTCAGGGTCCCAGCCCATGAATCTAAGTGAGGCACACGCCTGGCACACTGTCCTCCTCTTCCCCTTGCCAGGGTTCCAAGCTCTAGTTGGTACCCACCCCTGCCTAGCTGGTGCAAGCCCTTCCACTCACACGGAGCCTGGGCAAGCTTTTCAGCTATGTGTGCATCTCTCCCGGTCTAGATGATGGGGCGGACCTTAGGGGATACAGTGCTTAACCGTGCACAAAACTCTGGGTTCTGTTCCCAGCACCACCTAAAACCAGGCGTGGTGGCGCACGCCTGTAATCTTAGTGTTCTGGCGGTGAAGGGAGGAGGACCAGAAGTTCTAAGTCATCCTTGTTGATGGAGTGAGGTTTTTGTTGTTGTTGTTTTGTTTTTCTCAAGGCAGGGTTTCTCTGTATAGCTTTGGAGCCTGTCCTGGAACTCTCTCTCTGTACACCAGGCCGGCCTCGAACTCAGAGATCCGCCTGCCTCTGCCTCCCGAGTGCTGGGATGAAAAGCGTGCGCCACCGCCGCCGCCCTGGCTTCCGATGTACTGAGTTTTAGACCAGCTTAGTATATGCATGTTTCAAAAGCAAAAGTGGGGCGGGATGGGGGTGTGGTGGCGGGGTTCCGGTCCATTTCTCAGTCCAACCTTAACAAGTAGCCGTCCTTTTGGTTCTTGCTATGACTCGAGGGCTCCAGTCACTTGGCCTGGCAACTGCACCTGCTTTGATGGGTGAGCGGCGCTGGCACAATCAAGGACGGCTTTGCCCACACACATCCCTTCACAAGCCCTCACAAGCCTGACTGCGGTCTGTGAGAACGGTGGAAACAGCAGCTTTGTGCGTGAGCTCATGTTGGTGTGCTCGCTCACCAAGAGGAGTTGCAACTGAGGGTTATCCCCCTGCCTCCACCTCTCCAGTGCTGGGATTAGAGGCCTGCACCGACGTGCCCTCTTTCATGCCTGAAACCCAGGGCTTCACACATGCCAGGCAAGCACTCTACCTCTTTTTTTTTTTAAAACTTTTATTTTCAGAAGAGTTTTGCTTTGTCACCCAAGCTAGCCTCCGACTCACAATGCTTCTGTCTACCCAGTGGTAAAAATAACAGGCATTTCATATTTTTTCTATTAATTCATCTTAATTAATCTATTAATTAATTTATATTAATTAATAGAATTCATTTCTATTAATTCTCTGGCTGGGGCCCTGTAGATTGGACTGTTTAAAAAAAAAAAAGGTAGGGGCTGAAGAGATGGCTCAGCTGTTAAGAACACTTGTTGCTCTTGCAGAGGACCCAGGTTCAATTCCTAGTACTCATACATTAGTTCACGGGCATCCATCCATAAATCTAGTTTGAGGGAACCAGAAACTCTGACCTCTGTAGGACACCAGTCACACATGTTACATACAGGTAGGCAAAAGACTCCCACACACATAACTAAATCTTTAAAAAATAATAGTATTTGGGAGGGGGTGAAACATGCCTTTAGTCCCAACTCTTGAGAGGCAGAGGCAGGCTGATCTTTGTGAGTCTGAGGCCAGCCTGGTCTACAGTGTAGGTTCCAGGACAGCTGGGGCTACACAGCGAAACCATGTCTCAACTCCTCCCACACCCCAAAAAAATTACAGAAAGAAAACAAAACTCTATGTGTTAATATTTTTTAGATTCATTTTCCTTTATTTCACACATACAAATGTTTTACCTGCATGTATATCAGTGCCTGGTCTCTGCACTCAGTTCCTCAGCAAGAACAGCAAGTGATTTTAACTGCTGAGTCGTGTCTCCTTCACTGAAGCCCCTGATGTATGCAGTTCGCCACCACATGGGGGCATCTGGACCGAACGCCTCAAAGGTCTAGTTAGCATTTGGGCCTTGGTATTCAAAGAAGGATGCATTTTTTTTTTAGTGAAATATGTCAGGGTTGGAAAGATGGCCCAGTTTCTAAGAGCACTTGCTACTCTTCTAGAAAAACAGGGGTTCGATTCCCAGCACCCACATTGCAGCTCACTACTGTCTGTAACTCTATTGCAAAGATACTGCTAGGCAGCCTGAGGGAGGAGGATTGGCATGAGCTTGAGGCCATTGAGAAATTGAGTTGTTATGCCCAGATCCGCAGATTCCCCCCAAAACTAACAAGGAGACCTAGTTGTAATGGTAAAATTAAAAATGCTGTGGATTCCCAGTGCTGGAAGGCAGCAGAAACGCTGCAGGTCCCCAAGCCGTGGCAGCAGGCCATGTGGCGGCAGGCAGCAGGCCCTGAGAGCGGTGGCTAGTCCCGGGCAGGGTCGGCTGCAGGCCCCCGAGCGGTGGCTGGTCCCGGGCATGGAGACACGCGGCGGCAGGCAAGAGACAGAGATATGGGTAGGCACGCCATGCAGAGTGAGGTTGGATATTTATTAGTGGGTTATGGAGGGGGAAGGGAGAAAGAGAGGGGGGGAGAAGGGGGCAACGGGAGAAGTGGGGAGAGGCAGAATCTGCCTCTTCGAGAGGAGAGGGAGATGGAAAAGAGAAGGAGCTCAGGCTGGAAGCTGAAGATCAGCCTGCCTCAGCAGACCGGGGAAGGAGTGGGCGTGGCTTGTCTCTTAAAGAGACAAAACGGATCTTTACTAGTCCCATATGTAAAAGCAAAGAGTCTCTATTTTTACACAAGTTCGCAGACTCGGGCTTTCTGAGCACTCTATGTATTTGACGTGATCAGAGAGCCCCAAGCTCAGTTGGGGTTGGGTTTTTATAGTAGCAAAGGTAGGAGTGAAGGATTTCTAAGGTTCAGGACCCCCGATTGGCTGACATTTGTCTAGGGGTGCCCTGGTGAAAAGCAATGGGTGTGTGCTGGCAGGTGACCCTAGCTACAAAGGTTGGAACACTAGGAATTTCCTCCTTGGTGAAAAGGGGATGGGTGTGTGCTGGGCTAAGGGATGGCTGTTCCTGGGTGGAACATGGGTGGTCTCAGTGTGTGGTCTTTCTTAGAACCAGGTATTGCCTTAGGGTGAACTGAGACTCAGGCCTACCTTCGGGTTGATCTATCAAGCCTGTCCTGGCAGGTGTGTACCAAGCTGCCCAGGGTCCTATAGAGTCTGTATCCATGAGTACCAGGCATACACATGGTGAACAGACACGTATGGCAAAACACCTTGTATTCATTAAAAAAAGATTAAAACTGATGGATGGGGTCCTGAGGCAGAAACCTGAGGCTTTATTCAGACTGAGCAAACGCTGCCGACTGGGGCATGTCCCTAGCCCCAAGACCTGTACCCGGCTGTGAACTTGGGAGCTAACAAGAGGGAAGAGAAAATGAGAGTCCTGTTCTTGGCCAAGGACAGAAGTGGGGGTCCCAAAGGTTTACTTTGAACTCCTCAGGTGGGGGTTGTTCCAGAAACTGGGTAGGAAAAGCGGAGCAGTGAGAAGCCACAATGACAGGGAGGGTTGTCATTGTGTTTTCAGGGAATGTGTTCTTCAGGAATTCGGGTGTGGCCCTTTTCCCTGCTTTTCTGGTTTTGTCCAGTCATCATCCTGGCAATTCATGGTAACTGTCAACTGTCCCGGCCCTTAAGGAAGGGTGTCATTGAGTACGCATTTTCTTTTTTCTGATTCAGGGTTTCTCTATGTAGCCCTGGCTGTCCTGGAACTTGCTAGGTAGACCACCAGGCTGGCCTCAAACTCACAAAGAGATCTGCCTGCTTCTGCCTCCTTCTGGAGTGTTGGGATTAAAGTCTGCCGTCATACTTGGCCTGGGATTTTTTTGGGGAGTGTGGGGGCCAGCTTTGAACACCAGCAGTCTAATTCCCTTGGCCTTCCAAGAGCAGGAATCACAAGCTTGTGACCCACGGGAGGCTTGTAGAAGGGGTCATAATGAGGCTGAGGGTGGAGGTATCTGGCAGTGTTTTATGTTGTGAGGAACTTTATAGGCCACAGGCCTCTTGGGATTAGGCAGAAAGTAATGGATCTAAAGGAGGGAGGCTTTAGAAGTGCCCAAGACTGTCCTTTTAGGAATAACTTCTCTCAGGCGGGACCCTGGAGCCTCAGTACACAGAGAACTGCGTCAGGTCCCACCCAGTGCTGGGAACTACCAGTGACTCAGTAAAGGTCGAAGCTGGTGGCTGCTGTGCACACCACCGTGCCCCATTGAGATTCCACATTCATCCACTGCCCAGAATCTTTCTGTAAAGCTCGTTGCTGCTCTTCTTGAGCTATTTCAGGGTTTCCCAGTGACCCCCTTTTTGTATTTTTATTAAAATTTGAGTTCATGGGTCCCATAGTGTAGGACCCTGGGCAGCTTAGTATACACCTGCCAGGACAGGCTCGATAGATCAACCCGAAGGTAGGCCTGAGTCTCAGTTTACCCTAAGGCAATACCTGGTTCTAAGAAAGACCACACACTGAGACCACCCTTGTTCCACCCAGGAACAGCCATCCCTTAGCCCAGCACACACCCATCCCCTTTTCACCAAGGACGAAATTCCTAGTGTTCCAACCTTTGTAGCTAGGATCACCTGCCAGCACACACCCATTGCTTTTCACCAGGGCACCCCTAGACAAATGTCAGCCAATCAGGGGTCCTGAACCTTAAAAGTCCCTCACTCCTACCTTTGCTACTATAAAAACCCAACCCCAACTGAGCTTGGGGCTCTCTGACCCCTCCAATACGTTGGGCACACCAACAGCCCAAGTCCGCGAACTTGTGTAAAAATAGAGACTCTTTGCTTTTACATATGGGACTTGGTATCCTTGTTAGTTTTGGGGGTCTCTGTGGATCTGGGCATAACACATAGGGGCCAGAGTTACTGGATCCTCTGGAGCTAGAGTTACAGGTAATTGTGAGCTGCCTGACCTGGGTGCTGGGAACTGAACTCTGTCCTCTTAAGCACAGCAAGAGCTCTTAACTACTAAGTCATCTCTCCAGCTCCTCGGGTCCCTTTTTCAGGGGCATGGTGGCATACACCTTTAATCCCAGTGTTTAGGAAGAAGAGATTCCCATGAGTCTCACATTTCTGCTCTTCTTCCTGTCTCTACTTCCCCAGTGCTGGGATTACAGGCATGTGCCATCCTTCCTGGCATCACCATTTTCTAGGGCTTCCTGTATGCTAGGCAAGCCTCAACCAACTGGGCTTCATTCCAGTCCCCCCCATAAAAACAGTTTATATTTAATTATTCCTTTGTTTGTTGTTATGTTTGGTGATCCAAGACCACCTTGTGGGAATCCTCATTTTGCCCCATGAATTTTAGAAACTGAACTCAGGACAATCTTGGCTCCAAGGCTCTATTCACTGAGCTATCTTGAAGGCCCTGTTTTTGTTTGTTTGGGTTTTTGTAGTGATATTTTATGTGTATTTTAATGAATAAAGCTTGCCTGAACATCAGAATGCAAAGCTAAACCACTAGAGGCCAGGTAGGGGTGGCACACACCTTTAATCCCAGGACTCGGGGAGAAAGAGGCAGAGGGATCTCTGTGAGTTCAAGGCTACCCTGGGCTACACAAGATTGATCCAGAAACAGATCCAGGTGGTGGTGGCTCACACCTTTAATCCCAGTGTTTGGAAGTCACACACATTTAATCCCAGCGCTAAGGAGGTGGAGCAATATGATTGGGTGGAGAGAGGAATATAAACGGGGAAGAGACAAGATCTCACTGGAGTATGGAGTCTGAGGATTCCTGGAGACAGGATATCAATAGCCCTTTTGGTCTGAAGATTTGGTAGAGGTTAAAGGTCTCTTTAGGGGTTGACTGCTTTGTTTTTCTGATCTTTAGCTTGAACCCAATACATGTCTCTGAGTTTTTATTATTTGTGCTACAGGATTTTTTTTTTGAGACAGGATTTACTATGTAACTTTGGCTAGCCTGGAAATTTCTTGATTCCTCTTTCTTCCTTCCTTCCTTCCTTCCTTCCTTCCTTCCTTCCTTCCTTCCTTCCTTTCTTTTCTTTTCTTTTCTTTTCTTCTTTTTTGGTTTTTCGAGACAGGGTTTCTCTGTGTAACAGTCTTAGCTGTTTTAGAACTTGCATTGTAGACCAGGCTGGCCTGAAACTCACAGAGATCCACCTGCCTCTGCCTCCCAAGTGCTGGGATTAAAAGTATGCTCTACAATAGCCTGGATAGCCTGGAATTTTCTATTTGCATCAGGCTAGTTTTGTCCTTGCAGTGATTCTCCTGCCTCAGAGCTGGGATTACGGGCATATGCCAACACACTGGCCTCCCAGGTATCTCTGACATCATGCCACCCTGAGTATTGCCCGGGAACCCCATGTGACATCTAGCTCTCCCTAATTCACAGGATGTCTGTGCCCAGAAGTCTCCCCTTAGGTCAACTGGCTCAACCATTTGATGCAAGATAGATCCAGAGTGATGATGGCCAGGCAACTTCTAATCAACCTCATTACAAGGCCAGCTACATGCTAAGTTACACTGGTGTGGAAAGGCCTGTTGTCTATGTTTTGCTTTTACTGGTTAATGAATAAAGCTGTTTCAGCCAGTGGCTTAGCCGAATAGGGCAAAGCGAGAGTTCCAAGCAGATAGAGGAGGAGAGAGTAGGCCGAGTAAGCGAGAAGCCATGTAGCCCCACTGGGAGACAGACGCCAGAAGTTGGACAGAACTTTACCTGGTAAGCCACAGCCTCATGGTGATACACAGATTAATAGAAATGGGTTAATTTAAGATGTAAGAGCTAGCTAGAAATATGCTTAAGCTATCAAGTATTGCAATTATTATAGATTTCTGTGTGATTATTTCAGGAGTCTGGGTGGCCGGGAACCAAACATGCATCCAGGAACCAAACAAGCAGCCGGGAACTAAACAAGTGGCTGGAAAACAAACAAGCGGTCTCCAACAACATGATACTGCTAGGGGCACAATAGCTGGCAATCACCATAGGGAGGAAAGAACCATAAAAAGAGGGAACTGGCTGCACGGCACCAGAATTCCCAGGAAAGTTGTGAATATCTCATTATCCCTCCCCTTCATCCCAATTCTCATTTCTTTTGCGCTGTATTTTGGTTCCATCCCCAGGACTCGAATGATGGAAAGAGAACAAACTAGCTGTCTTCTGAGCCCTCAGACATGCACAGACACACATACACACATGTATAGACACACATAAACATACACACAGACACACCACACACATGCACGCACACACACAAGTACCACACTGTTGACTGAAGTTTCCTGTCCTGCCCTGTTCCCAAGCTGCCCGGTTCTCGCAATTGTTAAGTCCCAAACAAATCACACAGAGGTCTACATTAGTTATAAACTGATTGGCCCATTAGCTCATCTGGCTGACTCCCGACCAGCGGAATGAACAGCCAGACTCAGGATTCTTCCCGGATCACGCTTTATTGGAGAGCACTCGGTTGAGGAAAAAACGGGAGGCAAGAGAGCCTCTAGGTTGAAGGGAGAGCGGGAGGCGAGAGAGGGAGAGGTCTAAATGGTGGCTGCTTATATAGGGAGATGTGACGCAACTCGCGCCTTGATTAGCTGCTAAGTCCCGCTGGCACCAGAGTCCTCGGGATTGGTTAGGGACACCTAGGTTATTGCGCATGCGGGAAGCGCCTGGACGCTCAGTCCTGAAGCATTGCCAAATATGGAATTTGTTTACCTCCAAACTGTGAGGATGCAAGCGTATGGCTCCCTGCAAGCTCAGGCTCCTTATTAACTCTTATAACTTATATTAGCCCATTATTCTTGTCTATGCTAGCCACATGGTTTGGTACCTTTTGTCAGCAAGGAAGTCACATCTTGCTTCTTCTGTGGTGGGCTCATAACTGCCGAGGAATGGGCTTCCTCCTTCCCAGAATTCTCCTGTTCTTCTTGACCCACTTCTACTTCCTGTCTGGTTGTCCTGCCTATACTTCCTGCCTGTACTGGCCAATCAGTGTTTATTTAAAATATAGTTGACAGAATACAGACATTTGTCCCACACCACTACACTGTTGCAGGGGAGACTACTAGTTCATTTCTGGCTGCTCAGTCCTGAAATAATCACACAGAAACCATATTATTTGCAATGCTGTTTGGCCAATAGTTTAAGCGTATTTCTAGCTTGCTCTTACATCCTAAACTAACCCATCTCCATTAATCTGTGCATCACCACGAGGTTGTGACCTACAGGCAAAGTTTCAGCAGGCTCCAGCAGAGGTGTCTGTCCCTGGTGGCTGGCTACATGACTTCTCTCTGACTCTGCCTACTCTCTCTATACATATCTCTTTCAGTCTGGCTTTGCTCTGTTAAGCCATTGGCTGAAAGTAACTTCTTTATAACAAATGGCAATAAAACATCTTCACAGCATACATCACCTCCCACATCACCACACCCATTCACAGACACATTCATACATACCACACCCATGCACAAATACACAGACACACATACATACAACCACACACACACACATAGAAACAGACACATATATACTTAGGCAAACACACACACCCAGAAGGGTCACTCTCTGTGCTGGGCCATCCTCTGCATTGTGTGAATGGAAATGAAGTTCTCTGAAGAAGCTGCATTTGTCTTCACGAGTGTGCATGCAACCCTCTTGACCTTGGCTGTGTAGAACTCGGCACGGAGAGAGATGAAGGATGGAGGTCAAGAGAGTGATTATCCCAGCTGTCTTCCATCCCATGTAATAACCATTTACCACTCACCTCTTCTATGACCTGACATCCTCTTGACTTTTAGAAGACATTCTTAACACACAAGGATGTAGCTTCCTTTGGCCCTCAAGCTAAGATATTGGATTAAATAGGTTTCTCACAGCAGGGAGCTACTTTTGCCTCTAGCGTGCAGGAAACCCTTTATTTCATTCCTAGCACTTCTTTTGTTTTGTTTTTTTGAGACAGGGTTTCTCTGTGTAGCCTTGACTGTCCTGGAACTCTCTGTAGATGAGGCTAGCCTCCAACTCACAGAGATCTGTCTGCCTCTGCCTCCTGAGTGCTGGGATTAAAGACGTGCGCCACCACTGCCTGGCTTATTCCTAGTGTTTGGCAGGTGGAGGCAGGAAATGACACACTCCTGCAACCTCAGTGCTTGGAAGGTGGAGGCAGGAGGATCAGAAGTTCAGGTCATCTTTGGTCACATAGAGAGTTCGAGGCTAGTCTGGACTATTTGAAGTCTTGTCTCTAAAGAAGAAGCCAGTTCTGCTTGCTTGGAACTTTAATCCTGGCACTCTGGAGGCAGAGGCAGGTGGATCTCTGAGTTCTGCCCAGCATTTCATCTGCTGTAGTTCATCTGCCTGAAAGCCCCACCAATGAATTCTGGTTTGTTTAGGGACAGGGTTTCATATGTCCCAGGCTGGCTTAGAACTCACTATACAGATGAGATTGACCTTGAACTCCTGATCCTCTGCTTCCTAAGTACTGGGATTACATATATCTCCCCACCTGGTTTGTGCATGCTGGGGATTGAACCTTTGGCTTTGTGTTCTAGGTAAGCAATTGAGCCACATCTCCAGTCCTTCTGCCTATAATTTTCAATGACTCATGACTTCTCTTTTGTCTCGTGACTATACAGGTTAATGTCACTTTTCCCAAGTGCCATTTCCACAGTCATTCTAGCTACCTTGAACTTGTACCTACTCCTGACCAAGAGGCTGGAATCTGTGGTCTGGGTGGATGCAGCTGGACTGATTTAGTCACTGTGTGTAAGGGCCATCCCTAGGACAGCAGGCTCACCTTAGGCCATGGGAAGAGATGGACAGAATAATTCGTCTTTTTTTCATATTCTTTTATTTTTCATTCAAAAATTTACACTTCCTCCCCTTCTCCCAGTCCCCTCCCGCTCCCCCGTTCTCCCTCCTCCCTCCTCCTGCTTCCTTAAGAGGGGGCAGGGTACCCCTGTGGGAAGCCCAAGGCCCTCCCCCCTCCATCCCGGCCTAGGAAGGTATGCATCCATATAGACTAGGTTTCCAAAAAGCCAATACATGCAGAAGAGATAGGTCCCAGTGCCATTATCATTGGCTTCTCAGTCAGCCCCCATTGGCAGCCACATTCAGAGAGTCCGGTTTGATCATATGCTCATTCAGTCCTGGTCCAGCTGGATTTGGTGAGCTCCCATTAGATCAGGCACACTGTCACAGTTGGTGGACCAGCCCCTCGCGGTCCTGACTTCCTTGGTCATCTTCTCCCACCTTCTGCTCTTCGACTGGACCTTGGGAGCTCAGTCCATTGCTCTGATGTGAATGTGGCTCTCTGTCTCTATCTCCATCCATTGGACGAAATTTCTATGGTGATGATCAAGATATTCATCAGTGTGACTATGGGACAAGGCCAGTTCAGGCAATAATTAGTCCTTTAAATGAGGTACTATTTATCTGCGCTAAGAATCCCTGTCCTTAGCACAGAACCCTATTTGTACAGCCACACAAGCTGGTAGGTTTAATTGTCAAGCATCATTTTACCCTTTCTTCTCTTTTCCAAGTATGCTGTCGTCAACATTCTGGGCTTCTTTACACTTTCTCTAAAACCTCTCTCCATACCATGTGGCTGCTTCTCAGCCATGTGTCTGACCTCCCTGCCATCTTAGATAGCATGGCCGTTTCTCTTTTCTTCATTCTCCTCCTCTGAGCAGCTGCTGACATTTACAGCTTGCCTGCCCTGAGTGGGGTGGGGGGCTTAAACGCTAATAACATTGTCCATGTGTCTCCAATTGAGTTAATTTTTTTTTTTTTTGGTTTTTCGAGACTGGGTTTCTCTGTAGCTTTGGAGCCTGTCCCGGAACTAGGTCTTGTAGCCCAGGCTGGTCTCGAACTCACAGAGATCCACCTGCCTCTGCCTTCCAAGTGCTGGGATTAAAGGTGTGCACCACCACCGCCCGGCTTTGAGTTCATTCTTAAATCTTTATTAATGAGACTAAGAACCTCAAGAGGGAATCCCACTTTTCCCCTAGCACCTTCAGCAGATCTGGTGTTTACCATCAGCCCCCACCTACCAAATGTCAGCAGCACCCCTTTCTTCCAGCTATGAAACTCAAACATATCTTCTGACATCGTCGGATGCTCTGTGGGGGCGGTGTCAGCCCCTTTCCCAATGGAGAACCATGGAATTGATGGGATAATTACCTTCCCCTGTGGTCCAGGAGCTGGGGCCCCTCCAGGGGTAGGGATGTCAGAACCAGATGCCTCACTTTGATCCCAACATGTGTTTCCTATCTGCTGGGGGCTCAGAGACTTCATTGTCCCGGGGTGGGGCCCGGAGTCTGTGGGAATTTCCAGGCTCCCTCCAGGACAGTAGAAGGGGATAACATGTCAATGATGTCTTCGTTAATGAAGAAACATGTCATTTTACGAAAGGAAAGAGAAGAGAAGAAAAGTTGGTATTAGGGGTAATGTCTGTGATTTCTGCACTTGGGACGTGGAGACGAGAGGATTTCAAGTTCAAGACTTGGCTACTTGGCTAGCCCGGGCTACGTATCAAGACCTTGACTCAAATAAGAAAATCAGTGAGGTGCTGGAGAGATCCGCAGTCAAGAACGGGAACATGTACTGCTGTTGGAGAGGCTGTGGGGTAGCTTGCAACCATCAATACAGCTAGCTCCAAGGATCTGACACCTCTGGCCTCTGCGGGCACAGGTACTCACATGCACATACCCTTACACACTTATGCATAATTTAAAAAAAATCTTAAAAATAATGAGCAAAACATATAAAGAAATGAAGGACTGAAGAGAGGGGTCAGCTAGTAAAGCAGCTGCTGTGTGAGCCTGAGGACCCGAGTTCAGATCCTGAGAACCCGTGGGAGAGCCTGCTGTGTGAGCCTGAGGACCCAAGTTCAGATCCTGAGAACCCGTGGGAGAGCCTGCTGTGTGAGCCTGAGGACCCGAGTTCGGATCCTGAGAACCCATGGACCAGCCTGCTGTGTGAGCCTGAGGACCCGAGTTCGGATCCTGAGTACCCATGGGAGAGCCTGCTGTGTGAGCCTGAGGACCCGAGTTCGGATCCTGAGTACCCATGGGAGAGCCTGCTGTGTGAGCCTGAGGACCCGAGTTCAGATCCTGAGTATTTCTGTGCCTTTAATCCTGGCACCAAGGAGATGGAGACTGAAGGAGGATCTGTGGAGTCCCATGGGCTGCTAGCCTTACAGACTTGGTGAACTCCGTGTTTAAGTGAGAGAATCTGTCTCAAAAAATAAGGTAGAGACTTTCGGGAGGTGACTCAGTGGGTAGAATGCTTGCTGAGCACACATGAGGTCCTGGTTCGGATCTCCAAACTAATGCTAGGCAGGTGTGATGGTCCACCTCCCAGCTCTAGGGAGGCAGAGAAATCCCTAAGGCAAGCCACCTAGCTAGAATAGCTGAATTGGTGAGCTTTGGGTTCAAGTGGGTGGCCCTGCCTTGATCTGTAAGGTGGGGAATGATCAAGGAAGTCGCCTGACATTAGCCTATAGTTTCCACACACATACAACCCCCCCCACATGTGATTAGGGATACACATAAACACACCACACCCAGTCACTGAGGAAGACACCTGCATGTGTACACACCTGCACACGCACGACCGTGTATACACAGTATACACACCCATACATATAACAAATAAGAGAAGACTGACTGAGGTGCTGGGTTTGGCAGGTGCAGCAGACTGCGTGACCTCAGGCAAGTACCTTAACCTCTCTGGGTTGTGAAGACCAAGTGCCATGGGTCGGGACGGTGCCCAGAGCTTCTGTGGCCTGCAATTGACCCGGCCCTGTGAATGCAGAGTGCATGTTTTCACTCTTGAGAGGGAAGCAGGGCTGGATTGTTACAGAAGTCTCCTAAGAACGTCCTGGAAACGTAACTGCAGGGTCCTGCCACACAATCTTGTCATTTTGAAGTGCCTAGGGTCAGCGTGGCATCTATGTCTAGAAAGGACACAAATCAAAAGGTTGGGAGGGACTTTGGAGAGGGCGGTTCCTTTCATGGCCTTTTGTTTGGGGCTGACTGGGTTCAGATATTCTTACAAAGTTTGGTGTTTTCTTGATGTCAGTCGAGGGGCCTAAAGAGATGGCTCAAGGCTAAGAGCATGCTCTGTTCTTCTGGAGGGTCCATGTTCAGCTTCCAGCACTCACTCCAGGCAACTCTTAAATGCTTGCACCCCCAGCTCCAAGGAAATGGTTCTCCTCTTCTGGCCTCTGTGGGCACCTGCACTTACATACATGCCCACACACAGGTGTAGACACAATTAAAAATAAAATGAATCAGCTAGGTGGTGGTGGCACACGCCCTTAATCCCAGCACTTGGGAAGCAGAGGTAGGCGGATCTCTGTGAGTTCGAGGCCAGCCTGGTCTACAAGAGCTAGTTCCAGGGCAGCTAGAACTGTTACACAGAGAAACCCTGTCTTGAAAAAAACCAAAATAATAATAACAATATTAAAAATAAAATAAAAAATTAAAAAAAATAAAATAAATGGTGGGTGTGGGGGCATCTACTTTAATCCCAGATCTCTGTGAGTTCAAGGCCAATCTGGTCTGTGGGAGCCCACAGAAATGAATTTCTCTCTCTCTCTCTTTCTCTCTCTCTCTCTCTCTCTCTCACACACATACACACACACACGCACACACACATATTAAAAACAGGGTTTCTTGGGCTGGAGAGATGGCTCAGAGGTTAAGAGCACTGACTGTTCTTCCAGAGGTCCTGAGTTCAATTCCCAGCAACCACATGGTGGCTCACAGCCATCTATAATGAGACCTGGCACCCCCTTCTGGCATGCGGGCACACATGGAAGGAATGCTGTACACATAATAAATAAATACATGTTTAAAAAAAAACACAACAGGGTTTCTTTGTGTTTCTTTGTGTCTGGAACTCAGTAGACCAGGCTGGCCTTGAACTGAGAGATCCATCTGCCTCTACCTCCTGGGTGCTGGGATTAAAGGTGTGCCACCATGCCTCGCTTGTAAAATAAACGTTAAAAAAAAAAGACTAGGGAGATTAAAGAAAGATCCATGGGGGCAATGAATGAAGACTTAAGAGAAATTAAATAAAAATTACAGGGCCAGAAGAGATGAGTCTGTGGTTAAGAGCGCTTGTTCTTCCAGAGGAGCCTGGTTCAGTTGCCAGCACTCCCATGGCAGCTCACAACCGTTCATAACTTCAGTCCCAGGGGTATCTGTGTTGTAATCTGCTGGCTTGCCCTGTCACCTGGGTTCCCTGTCCCTTTAAGAGGCAAGCCCTGTTCACTCCCAATCATATCCCTCCCCACCCTTTCCACTGAGGCAAGCAATTTTCCTGCCTCTATTCCCTCCCTCTCTCTCTCTCTTTCTCTCTCCATCCTTCTGAAGATGCAGTCTCTGCCTCTCCCTCCCCTCTCTCTTTCCTCTCTTTCTCTGTCCCCTCTTCTCCCACCTCCATAACTCCTTACTCTTATACCGTTCCCAATACCTACTAAATAAACTCTAAACCCAAGTTCTCTCTGCATGGCATATCTGTCTGTCTCCCACCTGCCAGGGCCTTGGGTCACCCACCACCTCCCCTCATGGGACCGGCCTCCGGTCACCCACGTAACGAATGATAACAATCTGATGCCCTCTTCTGGCTTCCTTGGGCACCAGACATAGATGCGGTGCACAGACATACTTGCAGGCAAAACACCCATACACACAAAATAGAAATAAATAATAAATAATTGCAAGAATCCACAGTGTTAGACTAATTGTCAAATGGCCCCAGCAGCCAGGCTAAAAACCAAGACCTCCCCAATGAGCTGTTTGTCTGGCCTAGAGAAGTAAAGGGAGAGATACTTCCCAGCAAAATTTCTCAGGCAGTCCGTGTAATTGACAGCTAAAGAGGCTCCCTCCCTCATTATCATGGAAAAGTTCCCTGGTGTTCCAAGATGTGTCTTTTTTTATTCATTATCTATACAGTGTTCTGTCTGTATGTATGCTTGCAGGCCAGAAGAGGGCACCAGATCTCATTACAGATGGCTGTGAGCTATCATGTGGTTGCTGGGAATTGAACTCAGGACCTCTGGAAGAACAGCCAGTGCTCTTAACTGCTGAGCCATCTCTCCAGCCCCCAAGATGTTGCTTGCTCCCCTTTTCATAGACAAAACACTGACAGTTCAGTGCACCAGGGTACCTATCGTGTTTTTCGACATTCTAGAATAATTCTATAAAATAACTGTCTAACAACTAAAGGCCTTTAATAAAGATTGAACCAGGACTGAGGTGTGGCTCAGTGGTGGCTGGGTTTGCTTAGCATGTTTGGGGACCTGGGTTCCCTAGCTCTATAAAGAGTCAGGAAGGGGCTGGAGAGGTGGCTCAGAGGTTAAGAGCACTGAGTGTTTTTCCAGAGGCTCTGAGTTCAATTCCCAGCAACCACATGGTGGCTCACAACCTTCTGTAATGAGATCTGGTGCCCTCTTCTGGCCTGCAGGGACACATGCAAGTAGAATGCTGCATACATAATTAATAAATAAATCTTAAAAAAAAGAGTCAGGAAGCAGAGCTGCCTGTGTATTATCTGGCACAGTGCCTGATATCAAAGCATGAAGTCCCAGTTTCCCACAAAGTAGACATGGAGGTGCACACTGCCATCCCAGCATTTGGAACATGGAGGGCAGGAGGAGCAGAGGTTAGCCTGGCCTTGAACTCACAGAGATCCCCCTGTCTCTGCCTCTGAGTACTGCGATTAAAGGCATAAAGGCATGCACCACCACCACCCGGCTCGAAATCATTGCTGTGGGATATTTGTACACTGTGTGAAACTGTATTTCTGTGGTTGGTGTACTAAAAAGCTGAACGACCAATAGCTAGGCAGGAGGTATAGGTGGGACTTCTGGGCAGGGCAGAGAGAACTCTGGGAGAAAGAAGGCATGAGCCGCATGGAGCAGTATGGAGAGAAGAGGTAAGGAGCCACTCCACTAAATGTAGATTTAAATACGCAGGTAATTTAAGTTATAATAGCTAGTGGCCTAAGCTATAGGTCGAGCTTTCAAAATTAATAAGTCTCCGTGTCATTATTTGTGAGCTGGTGGCCCAAACAAAAATGTGACTTCAGGTCATTTTCAGCTACATAGTTAGTTCGAGGCTAGCCTGGGCTCCTTAAGACCCTACCTAAAAGAAAAACAGTACAAGTTGGAATGTTGTTTTGTTTAACTGTATTTTAGATGTATTTGTTTTTCTTTGTGCACATGGGTGCGTTGCCTGCGTGCGTATTTGTGTACCACATGAGGCCTGGAACTGGGTTTATAGATGGTGAGCCACCATATATGATTGGGAATCAAATCCAGGTCCCCTTAACCTCTGAGTCATTTTTCCAGCCCCCTGGAATTTTGGAATTTTGTTCTTTCACCTTTGTGAGTTCTGTTTTTTTGTTTTTGCTTTTTTTTTTTTTTTTTTTTTGAGACAGGATTTCTCTGTGTAGCTTTGGCTGTCCCGGAACTCATTCTGTAGAACACGCTGGCCTTGAACTCAGAGATCCACCTGCCTCTGCCTCCAAGTGCTGAAATTAAAGGCGTGCGCCACCACCACCAGGATGGGTTCTGTATTTTTCATTCTCGGAGCCAGCCCCATGACAGCCCCGCCCCCTGCTAGCCCCTCCCAATCGAAGCTACAGGCAATGATGCAGTGGGGTGGGGAGACTCCCAGGCCCTAGCCTAGATGGTAGATGCTTTGTAAAATTATCAGAAAAGGAAAAAGAGGAAGAAAAAAAAAGATAGATTCTTTCTGCTGTAGCCTCTAGCAGTCAGAGGAAGGTCTCGGTGGTATGTGAGGTTTGTGTGTGCACATGCATGTACACACACAGACATACGTACAAACACAGCCACCCCTACCAATACCACCCACCCTTTCCCTCCCGGCCCCCTCCTGGCTCTCTCATCCTTCTTTCCCCGGCACACTGTCTCCCTCTGCTGCTCAGACACGACATGTCCTCAACACCTTTGCCGCTCACCACAACCCAGAACAGGAGGGAAATCGTGGCTGCTCAAGTTTTACCAACGGGACGTTTCTTTCTCTTTTCTTGCTTTGAGATATGGTTTCACTCTGTAGCTCAGACTGGCCTTAACTGCTGACCCTCCAGGCTCCATCTTCCCTGTGCTGGGTTTATGCATGTGTGCCACCGCAGGATCCTGCTTCTCTTTCTGGCTCCCTCCTGCCCCCTTCCTTCTCTCCCTCCATCCCTTCTTCCCCACCTCTTTCTTTCAGAAAGAGCTTTACTACGTAGCCCTAGCTAGCCTAGAAGTCCCAGAGATCTGCCTCTGCTCTGCCTCTTGAATGCGGGGATTAAAGGCACATACTCTGCCGCCTTCAGCTTTTCTTAACATGAAAGGGTGGTGTGTGACAATTGCCCTGGTCAAGTAGGCATAAATTATTATCTGGGACCCAGGGAACTGAGCCCCTGAATCAGGCTATCTATCGCTGAATACAGACCACTTCTTTCAGAATGGCAGAGGAGTCAGGTGAGTTTCCTTGGCTCTGTGCTGGGCGCCTTCTCAGAAATTGTTGCTTTCCTCTGAAGAGAGCATGAGCCTTTTAAGGCTGGGATGTTGCTGCGGTTACTTTAGAATCCTGGGTAGCCCCGAAAGCACAGCTGTGGAGGAAGCTAGTCCTCTTGGTGTTGTTTTCACGGCCACCAGCAGGGGGTGCTGGGGCCCCATGCTTCTGCACAGATGGGTCCCCTTGGAGGGGGAGGGGGACGCAGGTGGGGCTCTCTCCTTCCTTCAGAATCAGGTCACTCTGTCAGACTGTGAAGAACCTGAGCACTTGGGCTCAGGACATCCCACCTGGGACCTTATGTCTTTCCGTTTGACCCTGTAGTTAATAAAGCAGGGATGAACCAGACAGAGCTCTGAGCCTGGCCAGGTGTACAGCCTCATGTAGTGCAGGCTGGCCCTGAATATGCAATGTAGCCAAGGATGACCTTGGACCTCTGACCTTCCCTCTTCTTCCCAGTGCTGGGATTCTAGACTTGTACCATCACATTTGGGGGCCCTGAAGCTGGCAATGGTCCCTAAGGAGGTCTCACCTCCAGGCCAGAAGGAGAGAGAGAGGGACAGCAGGAAACTGGTTTTCTATCCACAGTCAGAGGACAATACCGCCCAAGCTGATTTTTGTGTTTTGTTCTTTTATTGAGATGGAGTATCATGTATTCCAGGCTGGCCTTGAACTCTGGGTAGCTAAGGCTGGCTCAATTGTCTACAGTGTCTCTGGGTCCTGAAGGTAGGAGACAGCAGATACCGAACCATTGATCCTCCTACCTCCATCTTGAAAGTGCTGGGACGACAGGTGTGCCCTCCCACACCTGCTCACACCTCTCTCCTGTCAGCTAGTTGGACCCCTTTTCTCCCTCCCTTCCTCTGTCCCTTCCTTCCCCTACTTCTTCCTCTTCCTCTTTCCTTTGACTTGCTTTGTAGTCCTGGCTGTCCTGGAATTCACTTTATAGACCAGGCTGGCCTTGAACTCACAGAGATCTGCCTGCCTCTGCCTCCCGAGTGCTGGGATTAAAGGTGTGCACCACTATGCCCCCACCCCACTTTTTTATATACTGGGGACTGGACTAAGGGCCTCACACAGGCTAGATAGACATTGTGCAGCTGTGTTTTGTCAACCGCCCTGGTTTTATTATTAATTGGGCTTTTTGTTCTGAAATAATTTTTAGATATAGAGCATTATGGCACATACCTTTAATCCTAGTACTGAAGAGGCAGAGGCATTCAAATTTCTGTGAATTCAAGGCGAGGCTGGTCTACATAGCAAGTTCCAGGTAAGCCAGGGTTATATAGTGAGACCCTGTTCCAGTTTTTTGAGGGGGTCTAGAAAGGTGATTTGGAGGTTAAGAGCACTTCCTGATTTCCAAAGGATCTGAGTTCTATCCCTAGCATTCACAGGACAGTTCATATCCTTCTGTACTCCAATTCCAGGAGATACAACACCCTTTTTTGGCCTTCGAGGGCCCCAGGCACTCACTCAGAGTATATATGTATTTCCAAGTAATACACTCAGAAGCATAAAAGAAAAATAAGTAAATTTTTAAAAAAGAAACAAAATTGAAATTTTATCTTATAATTGAGACATGGTCTCACTATATAGTTCTGGCTGTTCTGGAACTTGCTATGTAGAACAAGTTGACTCTGAACTTTTCAAGACCCTTGTGCTTCTGGGTATTGGCCAGTTTTATGTCAGCTTGACACAAGCTAGAAGGGTCTCAGCTGAGAAAATACATCCGTAAGATTGGGCTGTAGGCAAGCTTGTAGGGCATTTTCTTAATTAGTGATGATTGTTGGGGCATCACTGTGGGTGATGCCGTGCCTGGGCTGGTAGTCCTGGGTTCCATAAGAAAGCAGCTGAGCAAGCCAGTAAGTAGTGTCCCTCCATGGTCTCTGCCTGCATGTACGCCTGTACCCTAGAAAGGGGGCAACAGAGTTCATTACAGATGGTTGTGGGTCACCATGTGGTTGCTGGGAATTGAACTCAGGTCCTCTGGAAGAGCAGCCAGTGCTCTTAACCCCTGAGCCATCTCTCTAGCCGAGGTTCATATATTTAAATGCTTGGTCCCCAGTTAGTGGAACTCTGTGGGAAGGATTGGGGGTGTGGCCATGCTGGAGGAATTGTGTAACTGGGGCCAGGTTTGGAGGTTTTAAAAGCCCATGCTATTTGCAGCTCTCTCTCTCTCTCTCTCTCTCTCTCTCTCTCTCTCTCTCTCTCTCTCTCTCTCTCTCTGTTTTATGCCTGCTGCCATGCTCCCCACCATGGTAACCATGGACTGCACTACCCTCTGGAACTGTGAGTCCCTAGATTTAATGCTTTTTTAGTACACATTATGTTGGCCATGGTGTTTTGTCATAACAAAAGAAAAGTAAGTAAGACAGAACAAGATACCTAGCATCAACCTCTGGCCTCCACATTCTCATACACAAGGGAACACAACTGCACACACATGTGTAACACACACACACACAAACACAAGACAAACCACAGGTTGGCCCCCTGAGCTTCAATCCCTTGTTGGCCATGCCTCTGTCTCTGAATGGAGAGAAGTGGTGGGGGTGTTGATCCAGGGATACCATAAGACCCTAGCCCTTTACATGGGTCACTCCTCAGAGGGATGGGTAGAGCATTGCTCTAATATACAGATCAGGAAACTGAGGCTCTAAGAAGTTGATTGGCTCCTTCAAGAGCCATACCCAAAAGGTCAGTGGGCCATGTGCTGCGGTTAACCCTGAACGAGGGCTCAAGGCTGCTCTCACTGAACTTGCCTTAGTGTATCCTGACTGCACTGCTCTATGCAAACTCCCGGGGGGCCGTGTTCTAGCAGGAACCTCTTGTGAGCCCAGCTTTCAGGATTGTCCCTCTGAGGCTTATGTTGCAGTTGTAGGGTGTAGAGTGTTCAGGAAGACACATGGTGTTCAATATTGACTGGCATCCCTGACTACCCGACTCCAGCTCACTCTCTGTCCATGCAGTGTACTGTGTTTCCACCTGTCTATGCTGTGAATAAGATTCCCAGGTGGCCCTGTTATTGGTAGAGAATAGATGCAGTAGGAGTCTACTAAATGCATGAGTGCTAGACACAGGAGTGTGAGTAGCCATGGCTGGAGCCTCTCAGTTGATCACTCACCCTTGAGGGAATGCTTAAAGGCTGGGGCTGGAGAGGCATGAGAGCTTCCTGCCCAGTACAGTGCTGTTGACCCCAGGAGCTGGGACCCAGACAGGATGACTTCTCAGTGAAGGGATGGGTCTGGGTTCTAATTCTTTCCTAAGCCTGTACAAGCTTTATGTTGAGGTCTTTGATCCATTTGGACTTGGGTTTTGTGCATGGCGATAGATATGGATCTATTTTCATTCTTCTACATGTTGATATCCAGTTATGCCAGCATCATTTGTTAAATATGTTTTCTTTTTTCCATTTGATATGTTTTGCTTCTTTGTCAAAAATCAAGTGTTCGAAGGTGTTTGGATTAATATCTGGGTCTTCAATTTGGTTTCATTGGTCCTCCTGTCTGTTCTTATGCCAATACCAGGCTGTTTTTAGTACTGTAGCTCTGTAGTAGAGTTTGAAGTCAGGAATTGTGATGCCTCCAGAAGTTCCTTTATTGTACAGGATTGTTTTGGGTTTTTTGCTTTTCTATATGAAGTTGAGCACCATTATTTTGAGGTCTTTGAAGAATTTTGCTGGGCATTGTGTTGAATTGCCTCATTGTTTTTTGACCTCTTTTCCAGCTTGCATTTCCTGTTTCCTCTCCATGTACTCTGGTGCCTTTCCTGCACCTAGATTCATCTCCTCTTCCTCTCTCTCTGCCTAGAAGTCCCACCTAACCTCTTCCTGCCTAGTTATTGGGCATTCAGCTCTTTATTAACCAATCAGAAGGCACCTTGGCAAAGACATATCTTCACAGTGTACAAATATCCCACAATATTTCCCCCTTTTGTCTAAATAAAAATAAAAGGTTTTAACTCTAACACAGTAAAACTATATACAATAAAAACAATTTTTACATAAGAATTACATTCACAATGTCCAGTTCATACATATTTGGCAAATTTGAATAAAGTGCTATATTATCTATCTTAGTGAGTCCAAAGTTTTATACCTAAACCATTTTTCAATCATAGCTTGTATTACCAACCTAAAAATATCCTTTTAGACCTTAAAACATTTTCTCAGATAAACAGCTTAAGTTTTTTATGTCTTTCAACCTTATATAGTTTACATCTCTTTTGTAAGTTTGGTAACAAAGAAAACTGTAACCATAACTATCTCATCTTTAACTCTATCAGAGATCTGAGAAGGATAAAATATTATTTAAGTAAACAGGAAGGGCAGAGCAAACAACTTCTAAAACTAAGAAACTATAGAAACATCTGGCTGCTTGGACAATCACCCCAAGGTTCCTCTGTAACATTGGGGCATCCATCTTCCTCCTATAGGCTTAGATAGACTTTTATGTGAAGCAGAAATTTTGAAGGATGGTACCACCTTGTTTTGGCAACGTTTAGCAGTTGCTTTCTTTTGTGTCTTGCTTGTTCAATTTGTTCAATACCATACTGTCAGCAGTTGAGGCAAGGGCAGTTTGTTTCCTCAGTGGCTAACTTTTGCCACTGAGAAAACAAAATCCATCTGGAGCTTCTTCAATGCCTATCATCCTCTTTTAAAGCAAATTGGTGCTACCAGGAGCAGGTGTGTCTCACTGTCATGAAAAGCCTTATGTTATTAAGACATTTAAAATACAATATTCTGTACCTCTCTGAAGTGTTTGACAATCACCTATCTATCTAAAATATATCTCTGTTTGACCTTGAAAACATACCTAACATGAATATAACTTTGATTGTTACAGATGACTAACTACTAACCTGTATTTCTTTACTATCCTAAATAGCTTTCCAATACTAAAATTTTACATTTTTAAGTGAGCTGCATAGGTACAATACCTTAAACAAAATAGAAACATATATATATAGTATAACAAAAATAAACTTAAATTTGTATCAATATTAAAAAATCCATACCAATAAAAAATATTTGAGACTAGTGGTTGTTCAAAAGTAGACTCAACAATCTACCCTTTTATCCCATAATTTCTAGGCTATATTTTCCCCTTCAGAAAGAGATCCCTGAATCTAATCTTCTGCATTTACCTTTCTTCCTTACCATGACTAGTAACAATTTGTAACCAACCCACCTAAATAATGACAAACATCAAACAAACCCACTGAACAACCAAAAAAACCACCCATCCCACCTCTTGGGAATGTGGGCATTTGTAGGTGGAGGCTGCTTGTTCATTCTTGGCTGCCCAGACCTGAAATAAGCACATAGAAAGTCTATTAATTAAAACACTGCTTGGCCTATTAGCTTATGCATATTTCTGGCTAGGTCTTACATCTTAAATTAACCCATTTCTAGTAATCTGTGTATTGCCACATGGTTGTGGCCTACCAGTTAGGTTCTGTCTGGTGTCTGGCATCTGTCTCCTGCAGTGGCTACATGGCTTCTCATTGACTCTGTCTACCCTCTCCTCATCTATCTACTTGGAATTCCTGCCTTGCTCTATTCTGTGCTGCAATAGGTCCAAAGCAGATTCTTTATTAACCAATGGTTTTTACAGCATACAGAGGAAAATCCCACACCAGGCATTGTGTTCTCTAGACTGCTTTTTGTTGTCTGTGGGAGATAGCATCTTTAGGAAACCCAAAATAGTGGCCAATTCCTGGGAAAACTAGCAAACATTTGTTGTCCAGTCTCTGTGCGATGGGAACACACAAGGCTTCTTTGAAGTCCTGACTAGAATAGTCTGTGAGGCTGGACCATCTCAGTCAGCAGCCTTGCTACGTGAGGCTGGACCATCTCAGTCAGCAGCCTTGCTACGTGAGGCTGGATCATCTCAGTCAGCAGCCTTGAAGTTGTTCTGGAATCAGAACTCCGAGGGAACTGCCACAGAGGCTCTTAAAGGCTGGATCACCTGGGCCACCTGCTTTCATTGGTGTCTTGTTCCCCTGCTCTGAAAACACACAAACTTTCAAAGGTAACACACATATCTGCATTAACACAAGTATGGACTGTGTGCTGTACATAAGTCAGCCAAAGATGAATTTTTTTGTTTAAGGTTTGAGCAGGTAAAATATACATCCCTGTCTTGTAGTTTTTCTAGGTTTATTTCTTTAGGTCTGTAGCTGAGATCTTCAGGGGGCCTTCCATGATCATACCTGATTTCTGTCTACCTTGAATGAATCCATAGCCTTTCATTTTCTGTGGAAACAAAAGCATAACCTCTTCCCCAAAGCAATGTATTTTCTGACTTCCATTTTAAAGTTAAGGCATTTCTAAAGTATCTAGGCTGGTTTAATTCAGCAGTCCCTTCCACAATCCAGTGTCTCTCAGTAGCTGTCATTCACTCATCAGCAATCAAAGAATTCAAAGTCAACAAGTCACTATATAGGATTCAGACTCTCTGTATATTTTCCATCTTTACATTCTTATCTTTTAAAATTATTTTTATTTTCTCTTTAAAGATTTTATCTTATTATTTATAAACTATTTTTCATATGACCATCTATACCCATTTTCTTTTATTTTTTAAACACACTATAATCTGTTTAGAGGTTTTTTTTTCCCATCTGGATCTTTCTTTACTGAGCATCAGCTGCATTCTCTGACCACTTGAGACAAATCTTGAACTGCTATGCTGGCCATCACGTGACTCAGCTTAGCATAAGGCACTGGCACATGGTGCTGGCAGCTGGCTCCAGTCCCCAGTCAGTGACCAGTAGCATCCCCTCTGTACGCCAAGCACTGGCCCACCATGAGAGACTGCAGGACTAGAAAGCCACATCAGCTCCTTGTCCAGAACTTTTCTTAGCTTTCTCAGATGCCATGTTTGGATATTTGAGCCCCACATTGGGTACCACAAATAGACAGACTTTTCTTTGGGCTGCCAGCTCACAAAAAATGACATGGAGACGTCTTAATTATAAAAGCTTGGTCTATCGCTTAGGTTGCCCCACTTGCTCTTATAATTTAAATTAACCCATTTCTATTAATCTCCATTTTGCCTTGTGCCATTTCACTTCTCTTCCATCTTGCACCTCCTGTTTCCTCTTCATGTCCACTGGTGTCTCACCCACACCTATATTCATCTCTAATCCTCTCTCTGCCCAGAAGTCCCGCCTAACCTCTTCCTACCTAGCTATTGGCTATTCAGCTCTTTATTAAACCAATCAGAAGGCACCTTGGCAAAGGTACTTCCTTGCAGTATACAAAACAATTATTCCACAACAAACTTATTTTATATGTAGGGGTGTTTCACCTGCGTGTATGCCTATACACCATGTGTGTGTTCAGTGTCAGTGGAGGCCAGAAGAGGGCATAGGATCCTGGAACTGGAGTGACAGATGGTAGTGAGATAGTGAGTACTGAGGCTTGAACCTGGATCCTCTGGAATGGCAGCCAGTGTTCTTAGCTACTGAGCCATCTTAACTTTTTTGAAATAGGGTTTAGCTGGGTGGTGGTGACTCATGCCTTTAATCCTGGCAGTTGCAAAGCAGTGGCAGGCAGATCTCTGTGAGTTTGAGGCCAGCCTGGATGACAGAGCAAGTTCTAGGACAGCCAGAGCTACACAGAGAAATCCTGTCTCAAAAATAAATAAATAAATAAATAGAAAAGAAATAGGGCGTCATATAGCCCAGGTTGGCCCCAAACTTCCTCTGTAACTAGGATGATCTTGAATCCCTGATACTCCCAGGACTCTATGCATTTTAGGCAAGCTCTCTGCTAACTGCATTTCTTTTTCAGCCCTGTTTACTTATTTTGTGCTGAGTCTTAGCAAAGTTTCACGGTATAGGACAAATGATTTTGATATGCTGATTTGGACAGGTACAGTGGGGACAGCTTGCCTCCGGGGTCTCAGTGGCAATAATTTAAAGGCTGAGGACTCAGTAGTTGGTACTGGAACCCTCTAGCGGCATCTTCACTCATGTGTTCCACTGTTGCTACCAGCTCAATGGGGACTCAGTTGGGTTACTGACCAGAGCGCCTGTACAGGGCTTGCTCAGCTGAAGGGGCTTCTCCCACTATGGTGGCCAAGTGTAGTCAAGCCTTCTACCTCAGCTCCCCCACAGAGTTCCGATGAACATGGTGAGCTGCCCACGGCCTACTCGAAGCCAGCCTCCTGAACCACATAGTGTCTCTCCTGCTGCCTTCTGTGTGTTACAATCTGCAGGCTGCCTGGCTGTAGACATAGACTTTCCCTCCAGGAGGGTTTGTAGGTGTGTGTAAGCATTGCAGGTGGCTGGCATCAAGAGCTGAGAGGGCCATGAAAGCTGGGGTGAAGTGTGTGAGACCCCAGGGACAGTTCAAAGTCTCAGTCAGCCCTGTTGTTCATCCCCCCAACCCCCACCCTAGCTTTTTTTTTTTTTCTGCTCAGTCATGTTTGCAGTTGACAGCTTTCTGCCTTTGAACTGGGCACTGAGCTCCTGGTGACCAGCAGGGGGCAGCAGATATACTGGGGTGGTAGCTTTTCGACAGGGAGGAGCTTACAGGGCTTCCATCCAGGAGTAGGACCCCCTTCTCACATGACAGGCTAAAGATGACTTCCTGCTTTTCCACAGCTGTGCTGGTAAGACCCCAGGGGGAGCCCAGGGCTGGCTTTGCAAGCAGACAGATGGTGTCTTGGATTCATCCCTTTCCTAGTCTGACCTCTGAATCTTCTAGAAACACACAGTGAGAAGTGAAGGGCAGTCTCTAGATTTTCCCACCTCAGTGTCCCAAGGTAGTGGGGCTGACAGGCCTGGCTCAGACGTATCTCATTGTGAAGGTCACTACTCTGCTCCAGGCCTCAGTGTTCCCACCTGGACGGCACATGACAGAGGGCTGCGTTAGGGATAGTGTGACTTATGAAAGTACCCAGCAGGCACTGACAAGTAGTTAGTGACAGCTACCTGCTTGGAGGCTCCCTTCCCCAAACCCAGGGAGGCAGGCTTGTCACTGTTCCCATGAGTCCATGAAGGATCTCATGGAACCATGGAGGCAGGCTCAGGAGTCACTGGTCTCCTGGGGGACTGGGGAGCCAGTGAGGATGACTGAGCTCATTATATCTGGTTCTGGGATGCAGTTCCAGAGGGTCCCCCACTGGGTCTCCTATAACTAAAGCTATAGAAGGAGGTTGAGGGAAGTTTGAAAGGCCTGGTGTATATCAGCATAGACTAGATCTTTCTGGGGCAGGGGTAGGGCTCTGCCCTGGGCCTCTAATGGTGCAGTGTAACTCCATGTTGGGTGACAGGAGGTCGTGGGGAGGCACTGTGAGCCAGGGAAGAGGCTGGGGACCCAGATCAACCACCCATCCTGGGAAGGGAATGAGAACCTCTACCCCACTCCCTCTAGCTTGTGAGACTCTTCCTGTGACCCATTCCTGCTGTGGGATAATGCTCTTGTACACTGTGAAGATTTGTCTCTCATATTGGCTTAACAAAACACTGATTGGCCAGTAACCAGGCAGGAAGTATAGGTGGGGCGACCAGACTAGGAGAATTATGGGAAGAGGAAAGGCAGAGATGGAGTCACAACCCAGACACAGAGGAAGCAAGATGAGAATGCCTCACTGAGAAAAGGTACCAACCCACATGACTAAACATAGATAAGAATTATGGGTTAATTTAAGTTGTAAGAGCTAGTTAGTAATAAGCCCGAGCAATAGGTCAACCAGTTTATATAATTAATATAAGCCTCTGTATGTATATTTGGGACTGAATGGCTATAGGATTGGGTGGGACAGAAACTTCCATCTACACATTCCCCACTTCCTTCCCTCATTGCTCAGCCCTGTGAACTCCAGGCTGGGCTCATAGTGCCTGCTCTTGCCTTTCCTCCTTGCTGTCCAGTGCTGAGCCCATGGATGCCCTGTAATGAATCTTTCTCTGTCCTGCCAGCCAACTCTCAAATAATAACATAGAGGCTTATTATTAATTATGAAAGCTCTGCCTATCTTAGACTTGTGTGTGTGTGTGTGTGTGTGTGTGTGTGTTTCTTTCAAAAGAGGGTTTCTCTTATAGCCCTGGCTGTCCTGGAACTCACTTTGTAGACCAGGCTGGGCTTGAACTCACAGAGATCCACCTGCCTCTGCCTCCCGAGTGCTGGAATTAAAGGCGTGTGCCACCACCGCCCGGCACTTAGGTTTGTTTTTAACTAGCTCTACTAATTCGTTCTGTCATGTATCATCCATCTGCTTTTTCTTTGACTCCTGGAGTCTTAATTCTCTCCTCCTATTTATATTTACTCTCTCTGCCCAGAAGTCCTGTCTATACCTCCTGCCTAGCTATTGGCTGTTCAGCTTTTTATTACACCAATCACAGCAATACATTTTCACACAGTGTACAAATATCCTGCAACATTGTAGCGGGTTCACTCCTGATGTGCCTTCCTGGACCTCCATGGACCATGCCAGCTCTGAGGGAGCAGCAGTTTCTGTGGATGTCCGTAGCTGGTGACATTTGTCTGCAGAGTTGAGGGGGGCCTGTTGGTGTTTTAATAGCCAATAATCGCAGTGATGGGACTGGAGAGACTCAGTGATTAAGAGCACCAGCTGCTCTTCCAGAGGACCTGAGTTGGTTTCCCAGCACCCACATGGAGGCTCACGATTGTCTGTAACTCCAGTTCTGAGAATCTGCCTTCTTCTAGTTTCCACAGGCTGTTGAACAGATGTGTTACACATACACATATATTCACACACAAAAGGCCAATCATGGTGGTGCAGACCTGTGATCCCAGCACCCCGGAGGCTGCGGCAGATGGATTGCCTTCCATGAATTTGAGGCCAGCCTGGGATACACAGTGAGATCTTGTCTTAAAAACCACATAAACAGAGGCTGGGGGGTGGGGCACCTCACATCAGCACATGCCTTTAATTCCAACATGGGGAGGCAGAGGCAGGTGGATCTCTATGAGTTCAAGGTCTACATAGCAAGACCCTCAAAAACAAAAGCAAATAAGCAAAAACCACATAAATAGACAAATTGGTGAGAGATGTGGCTTGGATGTTGCCATGCTTGCCTAACCGGCATGAAGCCCTGAGTTCGATCCCCAGCACCAAAGAAAACAGGGTGTGATCATGGAGGCCTGTAATCCTAGCACTCAGAAGCTGGGTGCAGGAGTATCAGGCATTCAGGATCATTCTCAGCTAGGTAGAGACTTTGAGGCTAGCCTGGGCTACATGAGACCCTGTACCAAACAACAACACCCCAGAAGCTTCAAATCCAGCTGCCTCTTTCTGTGGCAACATTCAGGTCTCTGAACCACATTTTTTTTCTCAGCCTGTAGAGTAGGGACAATAATGATGATCATAAACATGTGGGGATAAATCTTGGTGGCAAAATGATAGGGACAGAGTGGGCACCTGAAAATGCCTTTGTCCCTGGAGCACTAAGGAGGAAGGTTTCTCTCCCTCTGTCCCAGCTGGACCCTTAGTACCCTGCCTCCAAACTCAGGAAGGGCCAGTGTAGGTGGGACATTTGGGGTCCCAGAGCTTCATCTTTCTTACAGTGTTTTCCTGCAAAACAGAGCTTTGGATGTAGGACCCTATGCACACAAGGCAAGTACTCTACCATTGAGCCTCATGGGGAGCCCAGGGTCTCATTGTAGCCCAGGCTATTCTTAAATTCCTGACCCTCCTGCTCCTAACCCCCACTGTAGGTGGAGTTTCTCTGTGTCTCGACAGCTGCTCCCAAACAATCACAAAGATTAATTACAAATTTATATTAATTATAAATGCTCGACTGATAGTTCAGGTTTGTCTCCAGCCAGCTCTTACAACTTAAACTAACCCATATTTCTTATCTAAGTTCTACCACGGGGTTCATGGCTTGTTACTTCATTTTCTACAAGTCCCCTTCCCATGCATCTGACTGGAGACTCCCCTGACTTCACCCTCCTTCTTCCCAGCATTCTCTCTGCCCCCCAAATCCTGCCTAGCCAACTAGCTTTTTTTTTTTTTTTTTTTTTTTTGAGGCAGGGTTTCTCTATATAGCTTAGGAGCCTGTCCTGGAACTTGCTTTGTAGACCAGGCTGACCTCAAACTCAGAGACTTGCCCGTCTCTGCGTCCCGAGTGTTAAGATTAAAGGTATGCGCCACCATCCCCAGCCCACTCAGCTTTTTAGTAACAATGAGAGCAATCCATATTTACAGCATACGAGGATTGTTTCACAGCACCCCACCTCATAAGTGCTGGGGTTACAGGCATGTGCCATTGTACCGGCATTTTTTTTAAAGACATTCTCTCTCTAGGCAGCCTAGGCTAGTCCAAAAATAATCATCTTCCTGCTTCTGCCTCCTGAGTGGGATTAGAGGGGTACTACCACACCCAAAGTCCCAGTTTTTTTGGTTTGGTAGAATAAAAAAAGGACAAAGGCCACTCCCATTGTCCCCACATAATGATCCTGGGCACCCTACTTGCAGAGCTTTCTGTGGATGAGCTCATTCACTTTGCACAATGGCCTTCACAGTTGAACCGCTTCACCCCCATTTACAACCTTGCATATAGAGGTCAATGGGTCAAGTGGCTTCTCCTGGGTCACGTAGCTTGCAAAGAAGCTGGACCCAAACTGGGGTTTGTTTGATCCCACCCTGTGATAATTACAGGCTTGTCCTGGGGCTCAGGCTGTAGGGCTGGTTGTGTCTCCATCCAAGCTGTGACACTGGGGACCAGGAGGAGGGCATCTGAGCAGGAGGGCGGGGACAGCTGGAGACCCAATGGCTTGTCTCACAGCTGATGGTAGCAAGTGGCCTCTGTCTCCAAGACACCCAGGCAGGCTGCCACAGAAGGGCCTCTGGCCTCAGCCTCCTTTGCAAATGCTGAGGAGTGTGATGGGGGTGGAGGTGAGAGCCCCACTTTGCAACCAACCATTTAGCATGAAGACCACCACCCAGTGTGTCACATGGCTGTGGCTTTTTAACCCCTTCAGGGCTGTGGGCAAATGATTTAGGAGGTTGGGAACAAATGGGCAGACCCCCTGCTCCCCAAGCAGCCTGCCCTGGGGACCTCAATCTTCTCCTCCCCATGAGGACTTAGAGTCAAACACCAGCTCCCCCCTTTGCTAGTTCTGTGACTTCTTTGAAACTGGGTTTTCCCATCTCCCAAACTGATGTGAGATCTGCCACTCTGGCTGTTTAGGCACCTGCTTGAGCTGACTGGCAGAGTCCTCTGCCTGGTTCCTGGATGGGCACACAGTCCGTCTAAGGCAGTTACATTCCTGCAGGAGCCTGGAGTGAGGCAGGCTCTCCCCAGCTGCCCAGGCTGCACAGCAGGATGGGCCCATAAACCTTCCTCTGCCTTTGTGCTAACCAGCAGAGTGCTTGTTACATAAGAATGTCCTTCTGCTGGGAGCCCCAATGCTTCCTGAGCTCTGCCTTGGAATATTCTCCAGGGTCTGGCACCTTCCCATGACGAGGCTGGGTTTGGTTCAGAGTTAGTGAGGTGTCTTGGGGACTCCAGTCTGTTGACCTTGGGTTGAACAGGGATGATGAGGAAAATGGAGATGGAATGTAGGAACGGGCCAGTGAAAGGGCTCAGTAAAGGAAGGGGTTTGCTGACAAGCCTGATGACCTGAGTTCAATCCCTGGGACCCACATGGAGGTGAACCAACTCCCAAAACTTGTCCTCTGACCTACACACACACCACACACACACACACACACACACACACACACACACACACAAATGTAAAAAATAAGATAAAACACAAGGTGAAACTGGGTGTGGTGACTCACACTTGTAAACGCAGGTGGAAGCACTAAGACCAGGAGTTCAAGGCCGGCCACAGCTACAGTAGCAGTCCAAGGCCAGGCTAGACCCTTAAGAGGCTTTGTCTAAAAAAAAGAAACAAACAAACAAAAAAACCCAAAAAAACAAAAACCTGAAAAGCCCACCAGCACCACCACCAACAAAACTACAAACAAACAAACAAAACCAGTAAAACAAACCAAAAATCCTCAACTACATCAATGAACCAAAACAACAATAACAAAACCCAAAAAGGAAGTTGGTGCCAGGAAGCAAGTGAAACCAGTGGTTATGAACTGGATTCTCTTCCGAGGGCGGAACAGCCCCTTAGAGAGGGCGTTTACAACACCTGGATACAGCTGGGGTTGACAAAGAGGGTATTGTGGGCATGTGGTGAGTGGCTGGGAGAGGAGGGGTGGGCAGAGGCAGAGATTTGGTGCTGATCACCTATGGAGTTCAGGATGATCCCATGGTGCAGGACCATCCGTCCCCTCAGAGCCTCAGTGCAGAGGTGGGGACCAGTCCTAAGCCACCGCAGCTCCAGGTAGAGGAGTCCTTGATTCCTACAGCGTCCGCCATCAGCAGCCTCCATCCTGCTCTCCTCAAAGGACTGAGATTAGCTTCAGTGGGGTGCTCATTCTACCTGCCCACTGGTCGCATTGTGATTGCTGGGCGTGGGGATGTGGGGGTTAAATAGGGCGTGGGGATGTGGGGGTTAAATAGGGCAAAGGGTGGCCGGGGTTCAGGGAAGCAGAGCAGAGGCCAGGTGCATGATGGACTCTCACACTGTTTCTGTAACCTCGGTTGGTAGGAAGCCAGCTTGGTGTGGCGATGGCTTGGCGTGGCAGGTGGCTCCGTGTGGCGGGTAGGTGGGGTGTGGTTTTGTTCACCTGCAGACCGGGCTATTCCAGAATGTGCTTGTTAGTTTTTTGTCCATTTGGTACAAGCTGGGAAAAGGGAACTTCGGCTGAGAAAATGCCTCCATCAAACTGGCCTGTAAGCATGACTGTTAGGCATTTTCATGAGGAGTGGTTGAGATGGAAGGACTGACTCAGCCCACTGTGGGTGGGGCCATCCTTAGGCAGGTGGTCCTGGGGTGTATAAGAAAGCCAGTAAGCAGGGTCTCTCCACGGTTTCTGGAAGTTCCTGCCTTGACTTCCCCCCATAATGGACTATAAACCATAAGCTGAAATGAACCCTGTCTTCCCCAAGCTGCTTTCGGTTAATGTGTTGATTGCAGCAGCAGAAAGCCATCTAGGCTAAGGAGGCTGGGGCTAAAATGATAACTTGGGACCAGGACTGTAAGACCAGCCTGGGCAACACGGTGAGGGCCTGTTGCCAAGGAGGAAGGAGGGGAAAATGGAAGAATGAACTTGCTGTTACTTTTTGTCTGAAAAAATGCGTGTTTTCTTTTCTTTTCTTTTTTTAAAGATTTCTTTATTTATTATGTATACACACACCAGAAGAGGGCACCAGATCCCATTACAAATGGTGGTGAGCCACCATGTGGGTGCTGGGAACTGAACTCAGGACCTCTGAGCCATCTTTCTAGTCCCCTGAAAAATGTATATTTTTGGAAAACTTGTTTTCACCCCAGATGCAGTTTCTCTCAGGCCACCTGGGCCCAGAGCTGTGGTGAAGTAAGGAAGGGCAGGGTAGGAGATTCCAGAAATCCCGTCACCCATGCTGGGCTGGGGGCTGGGGGCTGGGGGCTGGGGGCTGGTCAGGCTTTCAGAAGGCCAACCCTGGCCCCTCCCACTTTCTTTTGCGTCTAGGGGGTTCAAGACCAGGTTAGACCTTCTAGGCAGTGGGACTGGAAGGGCAGCGGTCCTAGGGGTGGAGACAGAGTTCAGCCTCCTCTCCAGGGTTGTGACTGCAGCTTCTGGTCCAGGTAGCAGTGTGGACCAGGGACCAAGGAGCCGTCCTCCCACACTGGCTGCTGTAGGGGAGTGACCACCTCCTGCCTTGGGCATACTCCAAGTCCTAGTGGCAAGGACAAGGACACTGGAGCCTTGATGGGAGTCTGCCCGCCTGGCACGTGCTGGGCACTCTGTGCACACCATCTTCCTCACTTCTGTGGCACTCTTTGCTTGTTCCACTTCAGAGATTATAATCCAGTCACTGTGACTCATTTGAGATTATCAGCCTTCCGGGAGGGAACCCAGCGAAGCAGGCTTGAGGTTCCTCTCCTGGGCTGGGGAACTTCTAAGCCCAGCCAGGACTTGTCTGCTGGGGTAACTGGTGGAGCAGGAGGCTTTGGACTCACTTAGTCAAATCCAAATTTTGCTGTTGTTTTTAGACAAGGGTTCATGTAACCAAGGCTAGCCTCAAACTTGCTATGTAGCTGAGGATGACCTAGAACTGTTAATGTCCCTGCCTCCACTTTGTGAATGCTGGGGTTATAGGAGTGTGCCACCATGCCTGGATCAAATGTACTTATTTGATGTTATTATTAAATTTTTGAGACAGGGTTTGATATGTAGCTCAAATTAGCCTTGAACTTGCTTTGATCCTCTGCCTCTGCTTCTAATGCTGGGAGTAAAGGTGTGCACCACTATGCCCATGTCCAAATAGTTTTTAATCAAAATATCCATCCATTGTGAGAATGTGGGTAAGTTACTTTCTAGAACCACAGTTTCCCTCTCTGCATAAAAAGGAGAATCCATGGCATAGGTGTAAATGGAATTATGCTTGGAGAAGTTTTCTGTGTATGAAACTTGTGGAGTACAATAACCCAACCACCACCACCATCATCACCATCATCATTACAATCATCACCATCACTACCACCACCATCACCACCGCCCTCATCACCACCATCACTACCACCACCATCACCACCGCCCTCATCATTACCATCATCACCATCACCACCGCCCTCATCACCACCATCACTACCACCACCATCACCACCGCCCTCATCATCACCAACACTACCATCACCACCACCATCATTACCATCATCACCATCACCACCATTACCACCACCATCATCACCACCATCATTGATTGCCATCATCACTACCACCATCATCATCACCATTGTCAAAATCACCATTGGCAGGCTTTCTTCCTAAAGGGTCAGTGTAACCCCTGGACCTTCTCTGGGCTGTAGTCTCTGTCAGGATGAAACTAGGCTTCTGTGTCTATAAAACAACTGGAAAGAATGGAGGAGCAAATGCACACTTTGTTTTCCATTTTAGAGACGGTGTCTCCATATGTGGAACTCACTATGTAGCTCAAGGCTGGCCTCTGGCGCTCAGAGATCCTCCTGCCCCTAGTCCCCAGGGCTGGCATTACAGGGGTACACCACTATGTTCAGAGAAATGCACATTTGATTTATGTAAGCAAGGACAGGCCAGATTTAGCCAGAGGGTTGCAGTTGTCCGTCTCTGATCTAATACCTCAAGGCTTTGGGGTTTCAGTGGTGAACACAGAACTACTTTGGTGTGAAATTTGAGCACAGCTGTGCACATTGCCACTGATCTGTGTGGATTTGGTGAGCGGGGGTGGAGCTACCTTTGTGCCTCTGTGTAGGCTTTTCTGAGGCTCACAGAATAGGCAGCACACCTGTGATTAAATGACCTTTCTGACGTTCAGACACCTGTGTTCTTGGCCAGTTCCGTATTGGTCAAATCTGTGATAATTAACCCCGGCAATGAGAAAGTTGACGATGGCAAGACCAGCTACCTTTCCTGCAGTGCCAAAGAAGTGTTCAGTGATCTGAGCCTGTGGTGGTGACCCTATTCCTCACACGGTCTCATCTCATCCTCCAGATAGCCCTATCAAGTGGAGGCTATTATACTTACACTTGCAGTTTAACAAGCTGATAAGTGAGCTCAGAGAGACTAGGCTACTTGCCTGAGGTCACCCAGCTGCCCTGAAGAGTATCTTTCCAGATCAATGTATGCCTGTTCCTCCCATCTTCCCTGTTAGGGTCTGGATGTGTAGAACACCACCCTGGAGCCTTATATTGAGCCCCTTATCTTGAGCCCTGTGCTCAACACACCTTGGGAGCCTCATCTTTGCTGATTTTGTCCCTCCCATGGCTAACCTCCTGGGCCTCCTAGGCTGGGCCTACAAAGCCCAGTTCTTCCTTGTGGTAGTGGCCAGGGCCCCCTTCTGTCCTCCAGTTTCCCGCCCTCTGCCCCCCCTTTGTGTCCTATGCACCAGCCCAGCCCAGCAGGTCTGACTGGTAAGTGACTCATACACCTGGGCTGTCTGCAAGCCTAGCCAGGCCTGGATCAGGAGTCTGTGTGTATCAGAACCGCAGCTCCCGCCTGTTTGGCCAGCAGCTTCCTCACCAGACACTGCTCCGCTGGTGGTGCCTGCCCCAGCCACTTGCATCTCCTCCGAGTACTGCGTTCAAACTGTCAGTAATCCAGGTCAGTCAGTCTCTACATTTAAGCCCTCTCCATCTTTGCAGAGTGGGAGGGGGCTCTTTGGATGTGACGGAGGTGGTGGGGGTCCCCTTGTGTTGACACCCTTGGGCTCTGGGGCGCCCAGCTTTCTCCCAGATGGCAGGGAGGCTTGGAAGCACCTGGAAGTCTCAGAGAGGACCTGTTGGCAGTTCTGCGGTGGTGACCCTGACTCCTGCCTAGCAGATCAGGGTGATGTGGGAGGAGGAATGTGGGGGGAGCCACGAGCACACGCGTGTGTGGTGGGAGTTCCCCTGCCCCATTCTTAAGGTTAATGAGTTGAGAAGGGCAGCTCTGGCTTCAGAGCACCTGTTCAAGACTCGTCTCTCTGTAACTGGAAAATCGAGGCTCTGAGACCCCAGAGAAAGCCGAGATTGCCCAGCGGGTGGGTGGCAAGGTGGCTGGACACCAGCAGGTCCACTCCTGGTCAAGCACAACTTCTTTGCTGCTCCGTACCTGTTTGTTCTCACCCTGGTGGCCAGCGCTGTCCCGTCCCGTCCCTGCGATTTCAGATCTGGAGGGGAGGACAGCAGTTTATACAAGTCCTTGGCAGAGATTTTACCGGCTTGGGGTTGGATGGCATTGTAAAGGCCACCAGGCGGTCTTGCCCTGAGTCGCTTGACAGGTGGCTGTTTAGCCACAGCTTGAATACCTCCGGTTATAGTCAGCTTGGTGCTTTCTGAAAGAGTCTTTCATTGCTTGGCCAATGTCTGGCCAACGATAACACAATAAATTCACTGGCCCCTAGCTTCATGTTTTTATTTGGCTGACACAGTGCGGTGCTTATATGACGCATTTAATCCTCCAACATCCCACTGAGTACCTGCTACTCCAATTGATCGTAGTCCCAGAGAGGTGAAGTCACTTCCTGAAGATCTCAGAGATCAAGAAAAAGGGAGCTGGGCGTTAAGGAAGAGAGGGTGGCTGTGGGCAGAGGACAAGAGGGGCCTAGGTCCCACCTGCTTTTTTTTTTTTTTCCATTATTGCTATCTCCCACCTCATCTTGCTTTTCTGGAAGGTACTGTCCATGATCAAGAAGGCAGTGTCTTACCTAAGGCACGTTACAGTCTACAAAACCAGCCTATGTTGCTGGTTCACTAGGGCACTCATTGGTTAACTGGACAGGGTGGGAACAACCATCCCTGTGATGACTGACACTCTTGATGACTGTCCCCATAGTAATGGGACAGAGGCCTTGAGAGGTCAGCTATCCCACCTGAGGCCACATAGCTTTGGGACAGCACAGATTCAGGGTCTCTCCCTTTCCTGGCTATCTCCTCCTCTTTGGAGGTTTTGGTCTGGAGGACCCTGGAGTGCCTGGCAGAAGCGTCAGAGGGGAGTTGCCTCTCCCACTGAGGCCCAACTTGTGGCTCTCACCCACCTGTTTTCTGTACTCCAACAGCTGAAGGCTTTGGGGGGTGAGGGTAACCTTTCCATATATTCCTGTCATTGAGAAGAGAGAAGTCTCCACCGTCAGTCTGGAGGGCAGTTGTGGGGAGGAGAACACATGAGGAATCTGCTGTCCCCCACCCCAGTGACAGTGACACCCATCTACTTCCACACTGCCGTGGCCACCAATCCACTCCCTGGGCACCACCATGTGTGGAACATAAGCCGCACAGAGCTCTCCTGACAGCCCCATTTCACTGAGGGCTCTAACTAGTCATGGCTGGGACTACTTTAAAATGCTGGGATGGGGTGGCTTAGCCCTATAATCCCAGTATGCGGGAGGATTGCCATGAGTTTGAGGCCATCCTGAACCTGTCTCCACCACCAGCTCCCTTCTTCTTCAAGACAACAAACCAAACCAACAAAGCCCAAACCGCTACACAGTCTAGGCAGCTGCTCAGCTAAGGAGTACAGGTCCCTCGGTGGCTGTGAGGTCCTTGACCTTTAACACTGGTGTCTGAGGTACATTTTGTAAAGAGTGACTTTGTCACCGAGAACCCCTTGTCTCAAAAAACAAAAACAAAACAAAAACAAACAAAAAAGAGTGGCTTCGAGCCTCTTAAGCATTTTTCTTTACATTTCTTTTTACTGTGTGTGTGTATGGGGGATGACAAACGTGGGTTATGGCATACGCGTGGAGGGGAGTGTCCTCATCCACTGAGCCATCTCACTAGCTGGACTGTGCGATTCTTGATGTCTATCCTTTGTGCTGCTGGAAGACAGGCTGTGTGGACAGTGGGGAAGCAGAGACTGAACTCAGTCAAGGGTACAGAGCCATCGAGTGGGGGCAAGGGTGTGAAACAAGTCTTCATGTCCCCAGAAGTGGGTGCCACTCCTGGAATGTAAGTTCCCTGGGGAGCAGGGGTCTCCCAGGGAACTCAGGAGCTGAGCAGGGAGCCTGTTTTGGAGGGTTTGCACTGTGGGTAAAATAAAGGTACTTGACACCAAACGTGACGAAAATTAAAATAATAATAAAAAATGCAGACTCAGAGATTCCTGGGATTTCTGAAAGCCAGATTCCAGGGAACAAGTCCCAGGAACTGAGAGACTAGATCTGAGCAGATGCAGTGGCTGCCTTGTGCCTCCCTTGAGTCTTCAGCTCCTAGTTAGAGGACACCCTGTTCCCAGTTTCCTCAGTGTGGGGGGAACACCAGGAGCTGGGTGTGGAGGGAGAGAGCTCACCACCCCCCACTCACTTCAGTTCCAGTCATGAGATGACTAGCAAAGGGAGGGAACCAGGGGTTCCGTCAGACTAGCTTCCTTCCTCCACGGCACATCTTTCCTGACCCTGTCTCTCTGAACCCTGAGCAAGCAGGAATCGAATCTGATAAGCATTCCCTCTATCTGATAAGAGGCTGCAGTGGGCTTGTTTTCCAGAGCCACAGTGGGGGTGGAACCCCAGACTGGAGCCAGCCGGCTGCCTTTACTCCCTCTGAGTTTTAGATTTCATCTTGTGACCTTGAGGACATCCTCATCCTCCCAGGGCCTCAGTTTCCCCTTCTGGGAAAGAAAGGGCTTGGTTTCCATCATTCCTAATAGTCCTTTAGCTCTGAGGGTCTCTAGGGGCCCAGTGGCTTCTGGCCATCCTGCCTCTGTCTCAGGCCCACACAGTCACAGTGCCCAGGAAGTAGGGATCTGTGGCTTCTGGTAGGAGGGGAATGTGTTAGACTGGAGTGAGGTTCACACAAGCCCAGGCCTTTTGGGATAAACCATGCACACTGAGGGCCTATCCTAGGGAGAAGAGGCCCCATAGTGAAGGTCCTCTCTATCAGTGGAGAAAGGATAGGCTCAGAGGGTCAGCCCCTCTATACCTCCTGCGGGTGAGTCACCTGCTCAACTTTGGGCTTCCAGAGCTGTGGAGGGGGTGAGCTCTCCCAGTCATAGCTATAAACTTGGTGCATAGTAAGTGACCCCAACTCCCCCTTCTTTCTTTCAAAAAGACAAGTTCCAGCCTGGGAGGACACCTGCCTCCCAGTGCCACCTTGGACCACAATGACATATTCCATTTATGCCCCTGGATGGGTTTCTTTAAAAGGTGGGAAGGCACATACTTATAGTCTTTCTCTCCCTCCCTCCTTCTCTCCTTCCATCTCCCTCCCTTTCTCCAGTAGGGCTCCTGTAGTAGCTCCAATGCATTGTTTATGGGAAGATGCCCTTGAACTTCTGATCCTCCTGCTTCTGCATCCTAAGTGCTGGGGTTACAGGCATGTACCACCATGCCTGGTTTCTGCACTGCTAGGGACTGAACCCAGGCAAGCTGTCCCCAGCCTTCCTTCAGCAACTAGAAAACTGGGGTCTCCTGCCTTGATGCCTCCCCTCCCCATGAGTCTTGCCTCTCCAACAGGAAGCTGCTCAGGGAAAAGGACTGGGGCACATCTCTTCATGCTATCTTGCCCCAGAATCTGGTAGTGAGATGGGAGGACTCATGGGTCACATGAGGTCTTTCGCGTAAGAAGAGCCAGCCGGGAAAGCTCTGAGCTGCCAGGATGCCCACCAGCCTGGGGTCTGAGAGCTCCTAGGCAGTGGTGGGGATGACTCTAACCAAATCCGTAGCTCTGTTCCCAGGCCCCACCCTGCAGCCACAGGGCAGGGAGCTCACTTGGGTACAGTTTATGGCTGCCTACACCCCCTCCCAGCCCCATGTGGGGACATGAACTGGGGTTGGTGCAGTTCCCTGGCACGGAGGTGTCTGGGAAGGGACTGTGGGATCACTTCTGTCACTCAGGCTTCTCAAGGTCATCACACCACATCCTTATTTCTTTGTCCCTAGAAATTGTCAACACACTCCTCTCTGCCTCCTCTGGGATCCATGCCAGGGGATTTTCCAATAAACAAGGAGACCACATCCAGCTTCCTCCTCCTCTCCCAGGGGGTGAGTGGCTGGGAGTGGAGGAATTAGGACCCCTTGTCTCTCTCCTTTTGGTTTTCAGTTGTCTTCACTCAGATGCCATCCTTCCATTTTCCCTTCCATCTGTCCATCCATCTTCTCTCCACCCATTTCTTTAAAAAAATATTTTTAATGATTTATTTATTTTATGTGCCTTGGTGTTTGGCCTGCATGTATGTCTGTGTGAGAGTGTCGGACCCCCTGGAACTGGAATTAACAGACAGTTGTGAGCCACCCCTTGGGTGCTGGGAATTGAACCCAGGTCCTCTGGAAGAGCAGTCAGTACTCTTAACTGTTGAGTCACCTCTCCAGCCCCTCTCCACTAGTCTCTACACACTTATTCACCATGCATACATTAATCTACCTATCTCTACATATATCTACCACCCATATATCTCGCATTCATCAGTCTACCTGGCTGTATCTTTCCATCCATATATCAATCCATCTTCTACATACATACCTACTATCTGTCCTTTTTCATCCATCTACCATCCATCCACCAATCTATCCATCTACCTACCTGTGTATGTACCTACCATCTATCCATCCATCCATCCATCCACCCACCCACCCAGCCAGCCACCCACCTATCCATCCATGCATCCAAAGTCAGCTTATCGAATGCCTGTTCAGTACCAGACACTGTGTTCTGAAGATATGACTCTGCCAAACAGACAGGACCCTGCCTTCAGAGGGGCTAGAGGAGCAAGGGTGACAGATAACTGAGCAAGCACTACAGTCGCTTATGTTGTGGGTTGGTTGTCAGTTTCCTTGTGTGTAGCACAGGATGGCACTAGCTCCTACCTCCAGGAGAGAGTATTGTGATCTGATCAGATCATATAGGGAAAGAAAGGCTAAACACCCAGAAGCCAGAAAGTGCTTGTTAATGTGATGATGGTGATGGTGGTGATAACGATGGTGATGGTGGTGATGGAGAGGATGACGGTGATGGTGGTGAGGATGATGGTGATGGTGGTGATGGAGGGGATGACGGTGATGATGGTGATGATGATGGTGATGGTGGTGATGATGATGGTGATGGTGGTGATGATGATGGTGATGATGACGGTGATGGTGGTGATGATGATGGTGATGGTGGTGATGATGATGGTGGTGGTGGTGATGATGATGGTGATGGAGGTGATGATGATGGTGATGGAGGTGATGATGATGGTGATGGTGGTGATGATGATGGTGATGGTGGTGATGGAGGGGATGACGGTGATGATGGTGATGGAGGGAATGAGGACAGTGATGGTGGTGACGGAGGGGACAACCATGTTATTGCCAGCTCCAGGCCTGGCTCTGATGAGCCACTGCATCCAGGAGTTCCTCTGGGCAGGTTGCTTTCCCCGAAGGCAGCAGAAGTGGCAGGAGAGAGTGACACAGGCCAAGTCCCAAGCCATCTTCCCAGGGTGGGTCAAGCCATGAGAGAATGACCTCCACAAAGGGCCTGGGTGCTGGCCTTGCTGACTGATAGCTGACGTGAAGGTTTAAGGCATTCTGCAGGGTCTGGGACACCAGAGCTGCCCATCTTGTCTGCCAGGTAGGAGTGGAGCATCTCAGCACAGAAGAAGCCAGGAGGCCAGGAGCTGTTCACTGCCTTTTTTCTGTCTTTGGATTGTTTCGAGATAGGGCTATCTTGGAACTTAGCCCAGGTTAGCTTGAAACTTGTTATGTAGCTCAGACTACCCATGATTGTACGATTCTCCTGCCTCTGCTTCCTCAGGACTGGGGTTGCAGGCCTGTGTTACCCCACTCTGCTTCCTTAGACTGTCTCCTCAGGGCGCAGGGTGGGAAGGAAATTAGCAGAAGTCAAGAAGAGGCAGATAGTGCAAGGAGTCAGGGGCGCAGGAATGGGTGGAGCCAGAGAGTCCTAAGTGACTCCTTGGGATTGAGGGACTGGGGACACATCATTCTCGTGTACTGGTTGATTCCTGGTTTCTAGATTCCTGGTGTTATGAGAGTGAAGGGGTTTGGGCATGGAGTATATGCTGTATGTACTCTAAGCATTTGTTAAGCTTTGGGGGCCTCACAAGGAATGGCATGGCAGGACTGTATGAGTCTGGGCTGGGGAGGGGGCATCCTGGGCTTTATGAGGGGCTGGGCTCAGGCCCTCCTTTGGGTTAGGTCCTTGGTGTGCTGGGTCCCAGCCTATGTGTTCAGCTCACTGTGCCTGACCTGCATGCTGACAATCTCAGACTGTTCTCAGGAGGTCTCATGCGCAGGGCTCTGGCTGTGTAGCCTCAGGCTGGTTCCCCACCCTCTCTGGGCTTCAGTTTCCATATTCATAAAGCCGGACAAAGCCATTGTCCTGGCAGGGATGTCTGAGGGCCTGGTGCACAGCGAGCCTCTGTGAATGGGAGGGATCCTACAGAGCCTCATACAAGGACTAGGGGACTGGATGTTAATTAGTGCTGGGGCTGGTCCAAAAGGCCAGTCTATAAAAGCCCAGCCTGCAGCTTCTTGGGCGCTGCTGATTGGAGTTTATGTGAAGAGTGCAGCTACATAAGGGCCCATTGTTCTGAGTGGGGACAGTTTTATGACCCTTAGAAAGCGTCTTTCATCTGGGGACCAGGGAGCTGGTGGAGAGTCCCAGCTCCGGGCGGCGGTGAAGCCAGGGACAATGGAGGTTTCTGGGGCTCGTGCCAGGCCATAGCTGTGGCCAGTGTCACGGCAGGCTGGCAGCTGCAGAACCTCCTCCCCAGCTGAGGCTGTTCCCTTCTGGAGACCTTGTGTCTACACCCAGTCCCCTGGCTGGGCTCACACTGTCCCTGGTACCCTTGCTGTTCCTTTTCTCTGCAGCGGCCCCTCACCCTGTCTCTCCATCCCTGTAGTGTCTTCTAGAACAGGCTCTGGGCTCTGTCAGCTGACCGGCAACTCTGAGCTCTTGGTTGGTGGTAATCTGATGCCAGGAGGAAAAGACCTTGCCTCCTGTCCTTTCTGGCTGTGTGCCCAGGTCCCAGGCGGAGCCACCCAAACCCCTGCTCATCAGAGGTCCCAGGCGCTCTGTTTGCTCCTCCTGAGAGGCTGCAGATGACACAGGGTTCCCGGGCACGTGGGCCTGTGGTGTCAGGCTGGTGGGCAGAGATTCTGAGAGTCTCAGCAGCTACCTTTTAGGTCCCCTGCTCACATTACCCTGCAGTGACCTTTCACGGTTGACCTTCCACCTTTTCATGTTTGAAGACCCAGGAAGGCAGAAGCAGGGGGCTGAGCATTCTCTTGTATAACATGCAGGCGTGCCCCTCGCCCTGCATGGTGACAGTGGCCAGGGCACAGAGAATACCACCTGCCTCTTGTCACAGGCTGCTTTGCTGTCACGGACCACAGACGCCCTCCAGAGGGTCCAGTGAAAGGGCCTCTGGGGGGGCTCCCGGCATCAGTGACAGACATTGTGACCAGGACAAGTCTTTGTGCTTCAACTTCAGTATCTGTAAAAGTCAATACAATGCTTTATAGGGTATTTGGGGGTAGGCGTGGGGGATGCATTCATAAAAACAAATGTCCACCCAGTGCAAGAGAGAGAGACAGTGTTTGCTATTATCATCACCATTATTTTTATTTGTGTTTGTTTGATGTTTGTTTATTGTTGGTTTGTTTGGAGGCAGGGCTTGTGTAGCCCAGGCTGGCCTTGAACTCACTAAGTAGCCAACAGGACATTGAAGATCCTCCTGCCTCCATTCCCAAGTGCTGGGATTACAGGTGTGTACCACCACTCCTGGTTTGCGTGACGCTGGGAATTAAATCCAGGGCTTCATGCATGCTGGGCAAGACCTCCACCTACTGAGCCATGTCTCTGAGTTACATATTCAGTACTAGTTGTTTGTTGTTGTTGTTTTGTTTATAAAATTTCTATGTTTCTCTCAAACCTTAGCCTGACCCGGCGATGGTTTCTTCATAATGTGGCTACTGACCGTGTTCTGCACGATCTTTGTAGTCATTCTTCCAGCTCAGCCTTTTGGCTCTCTAATTCCACATTCCTGGGAGCAATGAGCCAATGGGCTCAGTGTGGGTCAAATGTCCATTCCATCTGGCCGGCTATGCCGGAGAGGAGGTGGCTCCAGGGTCAGCCTTGTTGGAGGCTCCATCACTGTGAGGGTGGAAAGCTGAGGTCTGGTGCTTTTTCGGTCCACCCAAGGATTCCATAAAGTTTCAAAGTTTTCAGAACTATTTATTTTTGGTGTGTTATGTGGAAGCCAGAGGCAGGAGGAGCTCTGTGGCTTTGAGGCCAACCTGGTCTATCTAGCAAGTTCTAGGCAAGACAGGGCTATATAGTGAGACCCAGTTTCAAAAAAGCTACAAAAACAGAAAACAGAGAGAAAATGACTGAGGAAGACAGCAGAAGTTAGCCTCTGGCTTCTACATAAGTGTGCACAGGCAAGTATGCCCTCATACACACAAATACACACAAGTACACACATATGCACATACCATATATACACAAGATAAATGGAAAAAAAACCCATAGTTCTGCAAAGTGTCGAGGTTTGTGCTGGGTTTGGGGGCACATACCTGTAACTCCAACCCTTGGGAGGCCGAGACAGGAAGGTTGCCTGAGGTTTGAAGGCAACCTGGGCTTCTGTGGTGAGACCCTGTCTCACAAAACACAACAAACCAAAAGAACAAACAAACAAACAACTACTGGCCTGTTGTGTGAGTTTCCCTGGGGAGATGTGAACAAATGTCTGTTCCCTCCAGACACGGTGCTAATGACAGACCAAAGAAATGTTCCCACATTAATCTAGCTTAGGAGCATGGATGGCTACCTCCTGAAGGGTATGGGGGAGGGTATAGGGCAGACAGCGGGAGGAAAGAAGCAGCTGGGATCTCAGGTGAGGGTCTGATGAGCCACCTCCCCACCGTTTGACCAGAGAATCTGTTTAATAGGCTGGATCCTGTGAGAGTCTTGTTTGTTTGTTAGTTTTTTGAGACTATGGCTGTCCTGGCACTTGCTCTGAAGACTAGGACCAGGCTGGCCTCAAACTCAGAGATCCACCCATCTCTGCCTCCCGAGTGCTGGAATTAAAGTCGTAAGCCACCACTATCCGGGTAGCTGAGGAGTACAGATCTGCCTTTCTGGGCTTGCTTTGGGTGTTTTGGATGCACGTATGTCTGCACTGTATGTGTACAGTGCCCACGTATACCAGAAACAAATGTTGGCTCCTCTGGAATGGGAGTTACAGATGGCTGTGAACTACCAGTGTGGATGCTGGAAACTGAATCTGGGTCCTCTTCAGGAACAAGTGCTCTTAGCCACTGAGTCAGCTCTCCAGCCCCCTGTGAGTCTCGTGCCACGATCACACCTGTTCCATTTAAGATGGTAAGGGCAAGGTCATGCCTCTAGGAAACATGTGCATTATGTTACGCGTAGATGTTGGAACTGAGACGGAGAGAAGGAAGTGACTTGTTTGGTTGAGAGTGAGTCATCTGACTTTTCCTCTAAATTTTATTCACTATTATTATGTGTGTTGTGTCATTGTAGGCGTGCACACACCACCACATGTATATGTGTGTAAGTCAGAGCATAATCCAGTCCTCTGTAGTGAGGTCTCTCCTTCCACCTTCATGTGAGTCCCGGGGACTGAATTCAGATTACCAAGCTTGTATAGCCAGCACTTGTAGCTAATGAGTCCCCTCACTGATCCCAGTTGTGTGTGCGTGTGTGTGTGTGTGTGTGTGTGTGTGTGTGTGTGTGGCACACGAGGAGTTCGGAGGACCACTTTTGGGAGTCGCTTTTCTCCTTCCACTGTGGGATTCAGGACTCAAACTGGGGTTGCTGAGCTTTTAGTACAAGCACATTTACCCCTGAGCCGTCTTGCCAGCCCTGCCTGACTTTGCAAAAGACCTCAAATAATCAGAACAGTTGCAACTCCTATAGCTCCCACTTCGCACCGGCTGCCCCTCTCAGGAGAGGAAGCTGCTGGCTTCATGGTTTTTCACCCTGGGCACTGTGGTGTGTGTTTCCTGCCCACAAGGACACTGTCCCTTAATGCCATTATATAGTCAGCAGAATCAGGAAGTTCATAAAATACCTTACCAGGGTCTAATCTTCAAACATAATCAGGATTTTCCAGTTTTCTGCGGTCACATGAGGCAGCGCACGCGTCCGAATACTTCCTGATCCGGTTTGCACTACTTGACCATCTGGGTGCATTTACTGGGCAGCTGCTTTCTACTCTTTCAGGGTTAACAAGCATTGTGTGGGGGAGTGTGTGAGAGCATGAACTTCCACATACCCTTTTGCTTCTTTACAGTGTGTGGACCTGGTGGCCCATTGTTGAATGTGAGCTGTCGTAACCCTGTGTTGCTGGTTTCATCGCCTGTATTGCCAAACAGGGCAGGCGGCTGCGCAGAGCTGCTTCTTTTTTTTTTTTTTTTCAGAACTGCTTCTTAATGAGATTGCAATGGGACCCAGGTTCTTTAGAAGATGCACACTTAAGATTAGGACTCAATATCATGTCAAGGACAGAACGGCGACTTCCTGTGCACACTCGTTCATGCTGCTATGGGAGGGTGGTCACTGGGCTGGGAATTCCTCAACCACTCACTTCTTCCTTCCTTCCTTCCTTCCTTCCTTCCTTCCTTCCTTCCTTTCTGAGACAGGGTCTCGCTAAGTAGCCCCAGCTAGCCTGGAACTCACTATGTAGACCAGGCTGGCCTTTAAGTAACTCACAGAGATTTGCCTGCCTCTTTCTCCTGGGACTAAAGGTTAATGCCACCATGCCCAGCCCTTATATTTATTTATTTTTATATGTATGTGGGTGTGAGCATGCCATGCTCATGTATGGATGTCAGAGAACACTTATGGGAGTTAATTCTCATCTTCCACCTGTGGTTTCTGGAGATGCAACTCAAGATGGTCAGGTTTAGTGGTAAGCACCCTTATATACTGAGCCATCTTGCTTTTTTAAATTTTTTTTGAGACAGTGTTTTTCTCTCTCTTCTTTTCTTTCTTTCTTTTCTTTCTTTCTTTCTTTTTTTTTTTTGAGACAAAGAAGCCATATAATAAAAGGCAGTTAGTGTTGTGTTTGGCATGGAATAGCCACGTGCAGTCCAAGCCACAGAAACAGCAAGGGCAAAGGGCCAGAGATATCCCTTGTATCATTGTATCATCTGTGCTGTGAGCTTAGAATATGAAGTTGTAGCAGCTGGACATAGGGTTTCACACCTGTAATCATAGCACAGGGAGACCTCCAGTTAGAGGCAGGATTGTGAGTTCAAGGCCAGCATTTTTTTTTGTTGGGTTTTTTATTTTTATTATTTTTTTTTGAGACAGGGTTTCTCTGTAGCTTTAGAGCCTGTCCTGGCACTAGCTCTTGTAGACCAGGCTGGCCTCGAACTTACAGAGATCCGCCTGCCTCTGCCTCCTGAGTGCTGGGATTAAAGGTGTGCGCCACCACCGCTGGGCTCAAGGCCAGCATTATAGAGTGAGAGCCTGTCTCAAAAATTCCAACCAACTGAAAACCTTAGAAAATAAATAAATAAAATGAGCTGGGCAGTGGTGACACATGCCTTTAGTCCTAGCACTTGGGAAACAGAGGCAGGTAGATCTTTGAGTTTAAGACCACTCTGGTCTACATAGCAAGTTCTAGGCCAGTCAGGGTTACATAGTGAGACCCTGTGTCATAAAAATAAAACATTGGGAGTCTTTAATCCCCAGCACTTGGGAGGCAGAGGCAGGTGGATCTCTGTGAGTTTGAGGTCAGCCTGGTCTATAGTGCGAGTTCCAGGACAGCCAGGGCTACACAGAGAAGCCCTGCCTCAAACAAACAAACCAAACAAAAAATAAACAAATAAAAAATACAGAGAAATATGGAGCTGGGGGAAGGGAGAGAATGAAGTTGACGGGGAGGAAGAAGGCAGGAGGCTGTGCAGGCCCAGCTTGTGAAGGCTGTGTTCTCATTCCTTGTCAAGCATGCCTCTTTATGGGAAAAGTAGAGCACAGAGAGATGCTGAAGTTAAGCTAAGTCACAGGGGAAGGGCCTGGGAGTCAAGGGTGCATGGGGCTGGCGGAGAGGGTTGGCTGGTGGAGAACATATTTGCGTTGAAGGGGCCTGTCTCCTGCAAAATACGGCCACGCCACAGGGGACACGAACTGGCCATTACCATCTCCTAGCTGTATTTGGAGCTCTGGCAACCTGGCTTTTTATGGCCAAGTTCCCAGTGATCAAGTGTTGGCCACCAGTTAACAGCAACTGCACAGGGACTGTGCAGAGAGCAAGCAAGCTCAGTTTGTTTTTCTCAGTGGGTGGTTTGCAGCATGGAACCTCAAGAGTTCAATGGGTGAGGGTTTGGGGGAGTCCACTAGGAATCCATGAAATCCTCAAACGTTGAGTGTGCAAAGGTCTGGGGGCACAAGAGGCATCTACCCTGTGATTTCTTGAAGTCTGGACCACAGTGCTCTCCAGCTAGCATCAAATCAAGTCAGCATCCTGCTCACAGCTGCATGTTGGGAGTGCAAGGCAGGCGTCCTAGGGATTCTGGGTCTTGGTATAGTTCTGGGAGGGGATGACAGCCTCAAGAACCTGAAGGAGGCTGGGACAGATCTGGAAAAGCTGAGAACAGACACCCAGCGCATGTGCTTGGTTCTGGTTGTGACAGCCCCCTCAAGTCACATTCTGGTCTTTACACTGTGAGCTCAGGGTCACTCTGAACATCTGATGGCCTTTCGGAACGTTCCCCTGTTCTTCTGGCTGCTGCACATTAGCCCTTGGCATGGAAGTTCCCCCAGGGCAGAGACTGGAAGTCTCCTATCTTCTCCAAATGGAGCCTGGGGGCTGGGGATAGCAAGTGTTCAGCAAATATTTGTCACCTAATGACCAGAGTGAGGATTCTCTGGTGACTTCAGAGAGTTCGGTCCAATGACTTGTCTATACCTAGCCTGTTTATTGATGTCTCCTCCTAGTCTGAGAACCAAGGATGGGCAGGGTCTGGGCCCCTCTGGTTCCTTTCTTCTTTGGTAGCCCTCAAGGCGAGCACCTTACAAAAAGAGGGTATTAAATTTAATTTTATGTGTATGAATGAGTGTTTTGCCTGCATGTATGTAGGTTCACCCTGTGCATGCCCAGTGCCTGAGGAAGTCAGAAGAGGACTTGGGTCCTCTGAAACTGGAGTTATGAATGATTTTGAGCCACCATGTGGGTGCCAGGAATAAACCCAGGTCTTCTGTAAGAGCAACAAGCACTCTTAACCACTGAATTATCTCCTCAGCCCCAATAGAGGGCATTAAAAAAAAATAAAACAATTAAGGAGCTGAAAAGGAGGCTCAGTGAGTAAAGGCCTTGCCTTGAAAACAAGAAAGACCTGAGCTTGGATCCCCAGCGGCCATATCAAAAGCTGGGTGGATTGGCAGGACCCTGTAATCACAGCACCAGGAGGCAGAGACAGGAGAATTGCTAGAGCTTTCTGGCCAGCCAATTGAGTCAAATGGGTAAGCTCCAGATTGAATGAGAGGCCTCTAAAAATAAAGTGGCTTGGAGAGTCTTGCTCTAGAGGACCCGAGTTTGATTTGCAGAACCCATGTGAAGCACTTCCCAACTGCTGATAACGCCAGCTCCCTGGGGATCTGAAGCCTCTGGCCTCTGTGGGTGGCTGCACTCACATGCACAGACCCATACACATAACATAATTAAAATCTTTTAAAAAGATATGGAGAATGATTGAGGAAGATATCTGACATCGGCACAAATACACACACACACACACACACACACACACACAGCACCACCACCACCAGCAGCAACAACAGCAAGATAACCACAAACACTGTTAGACAACGCTTTCCACCTATACTTTGCACTTGAACCCTTCAGTCATTATTGCTAACCCAGGAATAATTGCTGATAAGCCCGAGTGTGAATTACCTCTCATGTAGAGAGGTAGCTGGGAGTGTTTAATAACAACAGATAATCTTAATTAGTGACCTGATAACTGTAATTAATTACATCATATCCGGAGGCCCTCTCTGGGATCCTGGAAGGGAGTAGCTGGCGCTTGGCAGCTTTGAGGCAAGCAAGGATGGAGAACTGGGAGCCCAGCTTCACCACCTCCTTGCTGGGGGGCTGGGGGATTTTGGTGAATGACTCCCTTTTCTGAGCCTCAGTTTTGGTCCTGGGAAATGGGGCTGTATCTAAGGCTGGGTGATGAGGATGTCAAAGCCCTTCATTGAGCAAGCCACGGGTACCTGCGGCTGCCCAGCTGCTACCAGACTCCAGGCTGCACCCAGCCCTTGTGGATGTAGAGTAGCCACAAGAGGCCTTGTGTCTGCATGGGGACACATTCATGGGTCTCGGTTTCCATGAGGATAGGCCCATGCACCTTTCACCCCTTGCAGGGAACTCCAGGTCATGCTGGGGGAATTTAAAGGAGCCTGGTGCCTTCAGGATCCTTCCCAGGGCTGCAGCACAGAGGCGCAGTGGTGTGTAGTGGCATCCGGTGCCAGACCGGGAAGGTGGAGGTCTGTGTGTGTGAGTCCCTGGTGTTGCCTGGGGTTTCTCCACCCCCAGCCTCAGTTTCCCGAAGAGGGAGGAGGATGGGTGGAGAGTCGAGCCCCGCCTCCCTCCGGGATCTCTGTTAGGGGAGCTGGGAGGGGCGCCGCGTGCAAGCCAGGCCACCAGGGGTTAAGCGGTGACCTCAGCCGCGCGCCCCGGGACCGGGCGGGCGGGGCGGGCCGTGCAGCGGCTGCAGGCCGCGGGCCGGGGCTGCAGCGGGGCTCGGGGCTCGGCCCGGCCACCGGCGCCGGCGGCGGGATCGGGAGGCGCGGTGGCGCGGAGCCTTTGTGAGCGGCAGGGACGGTGAGTTGCCCAGGCCCGGGCTCCTGGCCTCTGGCTGCTTTGTGTGTCGGGGGTCTCCCAAGTGCCACTGGAAGCAGTCTCCAGTGCTGTAAGCGCGGGTCCGTCTCTTGGTTGTGTCCCTTTGTGCCCCTTGAGTGTCCCTCTGTCTGAGTTCTGACTGGCCTTTGTGCCTCCTCTGTTTTCTTTTCTCTCTGTTCTGGACCCCGCTCCAAGCTCTGTGTCATCCTCACCCTGTCTCTCCAGTCTCTCCACTGTGTTTCTCTGTGCCCCTCCCACGCCCCACTGACCTTGGGTGCTGTGGGGTCCCCAGATTGCATGAAGTCAGGTAACGCGGAGTGGCTTCTGTTCGGGGTCAGCCTCTCCCATCTTGAGTCCTTGCCCAGAGGCGGGACAGCCAGGCCTCCCGCAGGAGTGGAGCGTGGGAGGAGTGGATGCTGGGTCAGCGGCAGGCCACGGGCACAGAGCCCTGGGTGGCCTTGGGTAGAGATATGAGTCCAGTGGGCTCTCTAAATGGTGGCGATCATTTTTGGGGGGTGGCTTGTGAGAGGGAGCCCGGGTCTGAAGTAAGGGAGGGGCCGGTATCTCTGTGTTACTGAAAGTGGGAGTCATTTGGCGCTAAGAGCCTGAGGACCCCAGCTTAAGCCCAAAGCAGGGAGATGGTACTGGGCAGATCTCACTTCTGGAGGGCTTTGGATCTCAGTGTTTGCTGCAAAGGCCTTGGAGTCCCCCTAGAGAAGTCCTTGCCCAGCCTGCCCCAGGTCCCATCTGTTCCTCCTTGGATGTGGGGGAGAGCAGGTTGTGAAGGCTCATTAATACATGCAGCCCAGCCCTGCGGGCCTGTGGATTGGAGCTGAAACACCAATCTGTCCGCCTGTCCACACAGCATGGGCTTCCACGGGGTCCAGGCTGGGCACTCAGGGGAGAGGAGCACAGCCTGAAGATCCCAGGCAAAGCTCAGGTGCCCTTGTTCTGCACCTCCATCCCAGTTGTCTGCCTGAGGCTAGGATCCTCCCCCTTGGTCCCAGCCTTGCTCCATCCACCTCTTACCACTTCCAGTTCTCATTTGGGGGTACTTCCTCTCCATCAAGCCAAGCAGGTTTTCTCATGCTCTTGGGAATCTTGTTCCAAGAAGAGAGGTTTCTCTGCATCTGGAAGGCTTTGAATGCACGGGCTATGTCTGTTCTTAGTCACCAGCCTGCAACACTGTCTGGCATATAGTAGGTGGTCCACTGATGGTTGCTGGTTCCTATACTTTCCTGTTTCAAGTTTTAGCTTTAGGGGGCTGAGGGTGTAGCTCAGTGGTAGAACATTTGCTTGGTGTGTGCAGGGCCTTGGGGTCCATCTTTTGCTCTGCAGCAAACAAACAAACTGGCAAAGCTGCTGGGACCCTTTGGGGACCTGGGTACCAGGCTATCAGAAAAGGAAGGACCCCTGAACAGACATAGTATCTGCCAGTTGGAGGGCTGGGCAAGGAGCTGAGAGTCCTGGAAACTTCTGCGGTAAGAAGGAATGGAGTGGCAAGAATACAATCATCTCAGATAAAATTGAAAAGATAAAGAGGGTGGTTGTATAGTCTGGTAATAACAGCTTAGGTCTATATTGTACTTTCACAGCCTCTATCTCTTTGTTTGACAACAACCCTGGTAATTAGACAGGGTAGACAATCTGTTTTACAGATGAGGAGGCTGAGCCAGCAGCAATGAAGGGACAGCCTGAGGCCTCTGTAAGTCAGTGAAGGAGCTGGGGCTTCCCCTGGGCTTCCTGGCTCCTCATCCTCTCTGGCCTCTGCAAGCTGGTGTGTCAGGCCTCTGTGTTCTCACCTTGTCCCAAGTTTCTTGTCCCCGAGGGATCCAGAGTCCCCACAGATTCAAACTCAGAAATGACCAGTGTTCCAGGGAGTTCCCATCTCCCCAGACTCCCTCAGACCCAACCTTTTGTCTGGTGTCCCTAGAGAACACCCCAGTCTCTGCCTTGGTGGAGGTCCGCAGGGCCACTTTTCTTAAGGTCCCTGAATTGAGTATGTTCCCAGGAATTGTCTGTCCTCATGGGTTTGTACAGAGCTCTGGGCAGGGTCGTGCTGGAGTTAACGTGTCTCCTTGCGATGCGTGGAGGGCCAAAGGCTGAGCTTTGGGAGCTGATTGTTAAGCATCCATTATACAAAGTCATGGGAGAGGCTGGGAAGATGACTCAGTAGGTAAACCGCTTACTGCTCAAGTCTAAGGACCCGAGTTTGAATTCCCAGAACCCCTATGGGAGGTTGAGGGAGACAGGTGAGCTTTTGGAGGTCTGCGAACCAGTTAGCCTGGCATATGCTGCCACAAACAATGAGACTGTCTCAAACAAAGTGTAAGACAAGGACCATGCATGAGGTTGTCCTCTGACCTCCACATATGCCGTGGCATGCTTGTGGCTGCTCTCACACATGTGATTGTACACATATATTATACAGACACACAGAAACACACACACACACACACACAAAGATTAAAAAATTGTGAGTCAAGGCTAGGTGTGGTGATGCACGCCTTTATCCCAGCACTTGCAAGACAGGTGCATCCCTGGGAGTTCAAGGCTAACCTTGTCTATGTAGTGAGTCCCAGGTCAGTTGGCTATATAGTGAGGCCCTGTCTCAAATGATAAGGGGAGGAGAATGACATGAGGAGATTTGTTTTATTGAGAGCATCTTTGCTATTGGTTGACAGGCTATAGAGAGAGTGAACTAGGCACTGAGAAGGAGAGTGAGCTGTCAAAGTGACAGACATGTCAGGTAGTTCATGGTGATGCTCAGGGTGGCTTAGGCACTGGTGACCATGTCCCACCTGGACAGATTCTGAGACCTTGTCGGCTGGCTTTTAGATGGTATATGACCTCTGGTTGGGACTTAGGAATGACAGCTTACTGAGTATGGGCTAGGTCTTGGACAGTGGCCTGTACCAACACATGGCATTCCTTGCTAGGTTCCAGAGATGTTCAAACTGATCATTTAACAAAACCGCCATCAGAACATGGGCACAGTATGGCTGCCTATGGTGGGAGCGAATGTGTCCAGTACAGCATGAAGAAAGAGCAGCCTTGGAACAGGTTCTGGAAGGTTCGGTAGCAGAAGCAGCTTCAGTGTGGCTCTGGCTTCAGGTAAACGGGGAGTCTACAGTACCAGATCTTCCTCAGGTCTGGAGTTATGGCATCTTTCTGGGTATCCATCCGTAAAGGATGCCTGCAGACCTTATCCATCAGGCCTTGTTCTGGGTTTGCCCCCTTCCTTGTACGTCTTGAAGTGTTTCATATTGCCCCCTCCCCGACCTCCCGCCAGATCTGCTGCTGCTATTCTAGGTTTTAGGGGGTCAGAATGAATTAGTTGTTCAGTCTCACCGGGCACATAAGTGGGGAGCACATCCAGACAGGCCCCATGTCTTATTTTCATTTGAGACAAATTTTGCTGTATAGCTCAGTCTGGCCTCAAACTCATGACCGTCATTGCTCAGTTCCTGGGTGCTCTTCCCTCTGATGGGATGAGAGTGCCTAGCTTCAGATGCAGGCTTAAGAGGATGGCACGTAAAACCCTCTGGTTCAGATAGCCAAATCAACACAGCGCCTTTAAAAAGCATCTTCTCAGTTACCCTCCTAAACCAGGACAAGAGACAGAAATGACTTCTGTCAGTTTTTCTGGTCCTGTAGAGAAAAGGAGGATGGGGTGGGGGGAGGGAGAGACCCACCGGCCCAGCTCTGTGACATTGATATTGATCTGGCCGGGTAACATGATGTGGGCACCCCCATGCCAGCTTATATAGCTTGTTTTACTGTCCTCTGCTCCCACCTTTGCTCTGAGTTTCTTTTCCCTTTGCCGAGGAGGTGAGGAGGAAAGAGCTCTCTCTCTATATATATCTATACCCCTCCTCCACCCTTTGCCCTTCTTACTTTGAAGCCGAAGAGGTGGGAAAAGTGTTTATTTTAACCCCACGTTGGGAAGATCCAGGTTGTTTGTTGCTGGCTTGTCACTCCATGGCTCTGGGTTGAGGCTGGGAACAGACTTTAGTGTTCACAGGGACGGACGGCCCCAGTGCATTGTCAGGAGAGCCGCAGTGAGTTTGTGGGGGTGGTGGGCACTATACCATTGCACGGGGAGCACGTTCAGTCCTCTTGAGCTGAGAGGCGGTTACACGTGGTCCCAGCTCCTGCTTGCATCTTCCCTCCAGCCTGTGGATTGGTTGAGAGATGGTCTCAGGCTTTCCTTCCCCCTCATAGGCATGTCCCCAGCCCAGGACAGTGGGTGGGTTGCAGTTAGCCAGCCTGTGATGGTACCAGCACATGGTGGCATCTGCCAACAGAGAGCCTAAGGTGAGCTCCTCTTACCCGGTGTTTCTTAGTGAAAGTCCATCCCAGAAGCCCCCTGCTTGGCATGCTTCCTGAATCCTAGCCATCAGCACAGAAGACAGCTTCCTCTTCCTTGCATGTTTCTCTCTTCCTTGTTTGGAGTGGGTGGAGGGAGAGAGCTATCGGAGTGGATCTTATTCAATTTCCATAGGAAAACAATGGTTAAATCAAGTAGAAAAATAACAGTCTTAGAAGAGAAGAGAAAACATCTCCAACCTGGATCCATCCCAGAACCTCCCGAATGCTCATTTTACTTTTATTATTTTTGTTTCTTGAGACAGGGTCTCACTGTGTAGCCTTGGTTGGCCTGGAACTTGCTATGTAGACCGGTTGACCTGGAATTCGCAGAGATCCAGCTGGTTCTGCCTCCTGAGTGCTAGGATAAAATGTGTGTGTCACTATGACTGGTTGCTTTTATTTTAAAAACATTCCTTTTATTTCTCTGTGTGTGAGTGTTTGCTTGAATGTTTGTGTACCACATGTGTGCCTGGAATATATGTGGAGGTCAGAAGAAGGTGTTGGATCTCTGGAACTGAAGTTACAGATAGTTGTGAGCCCCTAGGTAGTATCAAGAACCGAACCTAGGCCCTATGCAAGAGCAGTCAGTGCTCTTAACCACTGAGCCATCTCTCCAACCCTTTACTTTACTTTTATGACACATGTGTTTTATGACCATTGAAGAAAACTTGGAAGAAATCCCAAAATAGCACTTTACCGCACCAGCTCCAGACTCTCTGGACAGGGTGGCGGTACCACTTGCTCAGGAAGCCACTCGCTTGCTCTTTTGGCCTGGACTTTATAGAACCCATAATGCATCAGGTTTGTGCTGACTCTGGAGGGGAGGGGTCTGCTGCTCACTGCTGGGTAACTCTTTTGACTCCTTCATTTTGTCTTCTGTGGCATCATACTAGCACTGGGGTCTCAGGGTGAGGGGACCTAACAAGAGAAATGCGGGTCCCCAGGCTGAGTGCAAGTTTGGGCGGTTGTCATATGGGTGAAGAAATACTGCTCTACACTTTCAGGGTCTGGCCTGAGGCCTGAGAATTAAATGGTCAAAAGGCAGATTTTTTTTTTTTTTTAGTTTTTTGAGACAGGGTTTCTCTGTAGCTTTGGAGCCTGTCCTGGAACTGGAACTAGCTCTTGTAGACCAGGCTGGCCTCGAACTCACAGAGATCCGCCTGCCTCTGCCTCCCGAGTGCTGGGATTAAAGGCATGCACCACCACCACCCGGCTCAAAAGGCAGACTAATAAGAGAGAAGGCATACTTTTATTTATGAAGTTTTTATTACATTTATTTATTTATTTATGTGTGTGTGTGTGTGTGTGTGTGTGTGTGTGTGTGTGTGTGTGTACTAAGTTGAGTGTGTAAAGGTCAGAGAACAACTTGCAGAAAGTCAGTTGTCTCATTCCCCGTTCTGGGTCCTGGTGATTGAATTCAGGTCACCAAACTTGATGCAAGTTCCTATACCCATTGAGCCATCTTGCTGGCCCTGCATATCATTTGATAGTGATTCTTTTCAGATGGTATCTTATTATATGGTCTAGGTTGACCTGAAACTTATTATGTAGCCTAGGCTGTCCTTGAACTCATAAGAATCTTCCTGCCTCAGCCTCCTAAATGCTAAGCTGAGTCTAGCTTCTTAATGAACTTAATTTCAATCTTGGAGACAGGGTCTCCTGTAGCCCACGTTGGCCAAGAGCTCCTCTCACTAACCTAAGGTGACCCTGAACTTCTTATCCCTTGGCTCCACCTCCCCAGGGCTGGAATTAGCAGGTGTGTGTCACCATGCCTGCCTTACGGGACCTGGGCATTGGAACTGAACCACATCTCCAGCCCTATAGATAGCCTTTTTTAAATATTAAGTTTTAAAAGCTATTTTAGGGTCACAGAGCAATGGTGAGAGCCCTGAAGAAGTTAACATTCCCACGTCAACAAAGAAGGCTAACTTTGAGGTGACTAGAGAAGTCAGTCCTGGGAAAATGTCTGGGAAATGGTGGGAAAGTGGGGTTACATCAGCCACTTCCCTGTCCTTGTGAGGAAACCCCTGACAAAAGCAGCCTGAAGAAGGAAGGGTATATTTGGGCTCACAGGTCGGGGCACAGCCTATCATGGTGGCAAGGGCGTGAGGCGGCTGGTCCTGGCGTATCCGCAGTCAGGAAGCCGGGAGCCATGACTGCTGCTGCTCGGCTTTTATGCTTTCTAATGCCCCTGGGAGGCTTTGCCGCTATGCAGGGTGGGTCTCCGGCCTCGGTTAACCTACCTGGGAACAGCCTCATGGTAGGTAGGCCCTGAGCTGTGGCCCCCACGGTTCAGTAGGAACATTCCTCTTCCTGTTTGAGTAGGATTTATGTCCCCATCACAAAGGGAAACGTGGGCCCTGCTTTTAGACAGAAGGGAGCAGGCAGAGAGCATTCCTGTCCCTGCTGCTTGCTTAGGGCCTTTAGCTCAAAAGGATTCTTATACCAGAGTAACATATTTTGAGGTAGCATTCTTTTTATTCATGCTTTACATGCATTTATTTTGTGTGCCTCTCCCTGTGTGTGTGTATGTGTGCACATGCGTGTGCAATGTGATGCTCCTGTAGAGGTCAGAGACCAGTTTGTAGTAGTCAGTTCTTTTCTTCCGGCACTTGGGCCCCGGGGATTGAACTCAGGCCATCAGGCTTGGTGACAAGTTTCCTTTATATGCTGAACCATCATGCTAGCCTTGGGGTCATGTGCTCTCATCCCCTTCAGTTACAACAAGGAGTGGGCAGACTGTCACCCTTTCCTTGTGGATCTTCTCCAAGGGTCGTTGAACGTACTAGTCAGTTTTCTGGTACTGTAACGGAGCACTCGAGGTTAATGAAGACATTTATGACTCAGACTTCTAGATGTTCAGAGGGATCGAACCAGCATCATCTTGACTCTGAAGATGGTGTCATAGCAGATGGCACCATCATGGTGGGCGTGTGTGCGGGAGAGAAAGGAAAGTGGGAGAAACTGAAGTCTCACAGTCTTTCTCCAGGGCCATCAACAACCTCAGGGTGGCTGCTAGGTTTCACCCCCCTGACCTTTATGATCTGTTAAGCAGTTGGTTGTCTGCAGGTAATTTATCTGCGTGGCCATGACTTGGGGCCATTTGCCTGAGTATCTAGGGCTGAGGGCCAGACACAGGGTAGGGAGTCCGCAGTTTCCAGGCCAGTGGAGGGGATAAATAGATGGAGAAGGCCGATGTAGGGGTTCAGGAAGGTTTGAGCCGTGCTCCACTTGCCTCAGTCCCCCTGAGTTGTCAAGGTCCCTTGAGGAAGATCTTAGCGATCTGCCGGGTGAGGCAGTGGGCTCTTGGGGCCAGAAGGAAGCAAGGTATACGTCGGGTTGTACCAGGGAGCTGGGATAAGTGTGGGATTAGGGTTACATGTCTGAGATAGAATCAGCTAGAATTGCAAGCTAGGAGTGTATGTGCAGGGCTGAGGGAGGGAGGAAGGAATCAGGTGACTTCTAGAATTTTCTTTTGTATCCGTGGTTGTTGGCAGTGTCAGTAAGTGAGCCAGTTTGTGGGGAGTCAGGGAACGGCTGGGGGGGCAGGGCGGAACTGAGGATTTAGTTCAGGAGGAGGTCACGCTTAGAGGTTGGCTGGTGTATTGGCACCTGTGGAGGGTCAGACTGAAGCGCTACATCTGGGCTGATGGTGCAGTGGAAGCAGTGGAGGTTGTCCAGGGGCCACAGCAGAGCCAGGGAGCCTGACTGGGAGGAACCCACCCTGCTATTCTAGGGTGGGGTTGAGCGCAGAACTCTGGGAAGATCAACCCTGTAAGTCGGAAGTGCAAGTGTGATTGTGATTCTGGTGGTGGAGTCAGGAGAGGGGTTCCCACCATGCCCAGCTGTGTGGGAGGGAGGATAAGAGGGAGGGAGGGAGGGTGGCTCTTCAACAGGCCAGCTGCTGTGTCCATGACCTCAGCGACCTCCTTCAGTCTTGCCAAGAGGATGCCAGAAGCGTGCAGTGGTTTTCGTCTGTCTGGCTTTGCATTCCTCTTTGACACCTGTTTAGTAAGCGCCTGGATACAGGCGCAGGTGCAGAGCCAAGATGCCCAGCTGAGTGGGATGTAGGCACCTCCAGTCCCTGCGGGAGACAGGCAGGTCACCACCCAACATAGGGAAAGGGAATACACTGGAGGAGGGGCTGGCTGAAGCAGGCAAGTGGCAAAGTTAGCCCAGAGGAGGGAGGGATTGGAGGCAGGAGAATGCCGCTGGGACCCTGCGCCTCTATGGGAATCTTCTGACTTCTTCAGGGTCTGTGAGCCCTGAAGCTGCTTGGGTCAGGGAATAACACAACCAGAATTTACTGTCCTGGGTGAGTCAGAATTTTCTATCCCAGGGACATCCCGGGTTGGAAGGGGGCTGGAGACAACAGAAGCAGGTTGAAGCCTATCTGAGCCATTGATTACTACCCAGTGTCGGAACCTTGCTTGCTTCCTCATGTTTCCCAAACTCTGCTCATTTCTTTTTTCCTGAAAGAGGTTTCAGAGACTCCGAGAGGTTAAGCAACCTTCCCAAGGTCACAGAGCCTAACAGGGTAGATGAAACAAAAGCCATCTCAGGGCAGAGGCACGGGGTTGAGTAACCCCAGGGAGGGGCTCCCAGAACAGATGCTGTGGCTTTGAACTTTGTCTTTGTAGTCTCAGGGCCTCTGGAGATGAGGAGCGGGGTGTGGGGCTTCCCGGAGCCACTTGGTCGGCGTGAAAGCTTTCTGGGCATCCATTTCCTTGGAGTGTTGGGAAAACCACCTGGGTCCGGTCCAGGATTTGATTAACACAGGTCACATGAGACCATTCAGGGAGGTGGCCCCACTGGGGAGCTGTGTTTCATAGATGACAGGCCCATGCCTCACACTTGGGACACTGCGAGAGATGTCAGACAGGTTTCAGAGCCCCGCCTATTCTGAGAGCAGCTGCGGTGAGCAAGGGTCTCCCCCTCTCTGGAGTCCCAAAGCAGGGGTAACATGAACATGGCCTGCAAGACTGGTAACATGAGAACATGGGCACTGTGGCTCATCTGCTTCTGGTTCTGTTGCTTTGTATGTAACGTGCAAGCTTGTTTATCTCTAGTGAGTAGATGAGGTGGCGAAGGGCGAGCACCAGCCCAAAGCCACACAGGATGAGAATACTGTCCCATGTGACTCTGGAGCCCTCCCTCAAAACCCAGAGGGTCCCTGCCAGCCTCAGTTTATTTGAGCATGTGTTTCCCCTGCCGGCATGTCATCTGGGTAGGATCTTGGGGGGGGGGCTTTGGTATTCGCTTACCCACGAGGGACACCTAGTCTTTCCAGTTGTTCCCTTTTTATCCTGAAGCTGTAGTCCGCCTCAAGTCAGGTAGACCAGGCTGGGAATCCCAGCAGCCCAGTTCCCAGACTTGGGCTTTTCACTACCAGGGGCCTCAGGGAGGGTGTGTGCCAGAAGCCTAGAGCTGGGCATCTGGGTTCACACCCCACTGCCAACTATCCAGGAGAACGTGGATAGTCTTGCTTCTACCCCTCAACGTCTCCCTAAGCCTCAGTTTCCTCTTTTGTGAGATGAGCAGATTGAACATGTAGGGTTTCTTATTCCATTTAAAAATATTTTTTGAGATTTTATTTATTTTTAATTTATGTGTATGAGTGCTTGTCTGAATGCATATCTGTGTACCATGTGTATACAATGTCTGTGGGTATCAGATCCCCTATGACTGGAGTTAGAGACAGTGGTGAACCTCTAGCCCCGCCTCTCCTCTCTAGCCCCGCCTCTCCTCTCTAGCCCCGCCTCTCCCACTCTCTAGCCCCACCTACCCCACTCTCTGGCTCCGCCTCTCCTACTCTCTAGCCTGCCTCTCCCACTCTCTAGCCCAACCTCTCCCACTCTCTAGCCCCGCCTCTCCCACTCTCTAGCCTGCCTCTCCCACTCTCTAGCCCCGCCTCTCCTACTCTCTAGCCTGCCTCTCCCACTCTCTAGCCCAACCTCTCCCACTCTCTAGCCCAACCTCTCCCACTCTCTAGCCCCGCCTCTCCCACTCTCTAGCCCCGCCTCTCCCACTCTCTAGCCCTGACCCCATCAGAGCTTGGAACTCTTCCCAGTCAACAAGTCTCTTTGTGTTCATCAGGCTCTAGAGCTTTGGGGCTTCTCAGAGCCTTTACCACGTACACCATTCTGCTGTGTTTTCCCGTTCTTGACCTCTGATGCCTCCATTCTCCGCATGAGTAGCCTGTAACGTATTGTGGGACACAGATGCTGCCCCAAATGTACATGCTGATGTGCGTGACTCTTCAGAACTGTTGACACCTTTAAACTCAGACACTATTGCTCGTGGCATTTGGGGACATCCCTATGAGCTTTGACGATCTGGGACCAATAGAACTCTTACTCCCAGCCTGTTTCTGCTCCTTGGTTGCCTGATGTCACTTCGTTGAACATGGGTCCTGTAACTGCCACCACAGGCCGCCTGGGGAGGCAGTCTGGCTGGGATGGCTGGGGTAACCTGGCTCATGGTGGGGGCAGACAAGAAGATCAGGAGGGAGGACTCATCCAGTGATTCCTAGAAGGTTTGGATGTGGCACCAGAACTTTCCCATAGCGGGCCAGTTGTGTGCAAAGGCGGCAGGTGTAGGCTGATTGCCCTGAGCCCTGGAGAACCCAGGAGCCAGAATTCTGACCTGAGTGTGTGTTAAGTGGGACCCTAGATGGCCTGCTAAGAATGCTAATCCACAGGCCTCTTACGGAGGAATTGGGGGAGTTTGGGATGTGATTTTTTTTGGGGGGGGGTTCTGGGGTTGGAGCCCAGAGTCTGCTCTTATTCCCACGCTGGTGCATGCTAGGCTACTCTGCTCTGCCACTGAGGTCAGCCCCAGACCAGAATCTGCATGTGAAGCTTCTCTTGGTACTCAGGTGGGTCTGAGGCCAGCAGTTTAGGGACCAGCTTGGAGAAGGCTTTGGGACCCTCAGAGCTAGAAATGTTTGGCAGAGTGACTGTCATGAGAGTGGGAGCCCATTGGGGCCCTGTTCTGAGCTGTCTTTCTCTGCAGTAGCCTTCTGGGGCTCCTCTTGGGGATGTGCCTGGTGTGCCAACACAGTGCTGATGGCTCTGGACAGGACGCTGGTGCTTGACTTATACCTACAGAGATGCCCAGGCCAGCAGACTTTGCTGGCACCTGTAGAGATGCCTGGGCAAGCAGATTCGGCATCCATAGAGATGCTCAGGGCAGCAGACCCAGCATCTGTAGAGATGCCTGGGCCAGCAGACCTTGCTGCGCCTGGGTTTACAAAGCTCCCAGGTCTTTGGTTTGTTTATTTGTCTTTCATTTAGTAAGTATCTGTTGAGATCTATGAAGGATAACCTAGAGAATGTGACTGTCCAGCCAGTCACAGTCTGCAGTGTTGCCTACTCTGTGTCTGGTGATGGAGACGGGGTGATCACAGAGGAGGTCTAAGCTGGATGGGGAAACAGGTATCTGCAAGATGTCTGAGTCAGACTGAAACCTGGGACACAGCTGGAATTCCTGGGCATCTGAGATCTAGGACATTCCATGTTGGAGTAGGGCTCCAAAACATTTCTTATAAGTTCCTGTAATTTGTTTTTTCTCTAGTTATTCATTCCTCCATTTTCTTGGCTATTCAGCTGTCTTGGCATCTATGCATCTATTTTCTTATCCATCCATTTATCCATCTACCCATCCATTCGTTATCTACCCTCCCATCCATCCACCCACCCATCCATCCATCCACCCACCCACCCATCCATCCATCCATCCATCCATCCGTCCATCCATCCACCATCAAACCATTCATCCTTTAACCCACCCACACACCTAAACACAATCCATCCACTCACCTATCATCCCTCTTCTACTTATCTTCTATCTGTCCATCACTTACCCTTCCATCCATCTACCCACACTTCCATCCATCCACTGATCCATCTACCCATTCATTATGCATTATTTCATCCCTCCATCTACTCATTCACCTACCCACTTACCCATCCATACCCCATCCATCCATCTATCCATCTATCCACCATCTAGCCGCCCATCTATCCATCTTTCATCCTCCATCTACCATCTGCCCACCACCCAGCTCCTTGGCCTCCCAGTGTGTGCTAAGGACTCTCTACGATCTGGATAGACAGCGGAAGCATAACTACTTCCCGCTGGGAGTCGGAGAACAAAGCAAATGGCTGCAGCCCTGAATTTCAGGTGCTCTAAAGGGCAGGGGGTTGGCTATCCCGTGGTCATTGTGAGAAACTCTGAGCTGGGGCTGAGGCTCCAGAGGTAGTGGGAGGGTCCCAGGCAGATGAGATGGGTGACAGCCTTGGGATGCGGCAGGTGGGCACCTCTTCCATTTCCAAGCTCAGGTTACTTTTGCCTTCATCTTTCCACAAGGCTTGGTCCACAGGAGATGCCAACAAGCCGCGGGGTCAGCAGAGGCATCAGAAGAGGGCTTCTGGGCCACACTGAAGAGCTGTGGACTCACAGCAGGGGAACGGTACTGGTACAGACTGTACAGGCAAAACTGAGGGGTCTTAGCTCTCTTCCTCCTCAGCCCTTCCTTGGTGCTCTCATGTCCCAGGCACAGTTGGGGGTATGAAATGAGTGGAGTCATGTAGAGACGGTGGCTGAGACCCTTAGCCACCTCTTCAGTCACTTCTGCCGCTTGTCAGTTGTGTGCCATTGGTTAAGTGTCTCCAGCGCTCTCTCTCTCTCTGTTTTGTTTCTCAATTTGGGGGCAGTAGCAGTTGTTGCAAGGGCTGAGAGTCCTATCAATGCCCAGAGTGTAGTTATTATCCAGTAGGGTCCAGGGAAGTAAGGTTCTCTGCAGGCAGCCTGGCCTCTGTGGGCTGGCATTAATGGTCTCAAAGAGGGAAGCCTGAATTTAAACCCCACCTATAGCTCAGACTGACAGTAAGACCTCAGCAAATGGGCTCAGTGCTCTGAGCTCAGGTTTCCCATCTGTGTCTGGGGATGAAAACCCAAGAGGGCAGGGGCCTTGGAGTCTTGTGGGTTCTCCCTGAGGCTGCTGGGAAACTCAGGTCCAAACAGGCAAAGTGAACTTTGGGTTTGGGGAGGGCCATGGGGTCATGCACTGGCCTTAGAGACTAGGGCCAGCTGTGGTCTCTATAGGGTCATGTGCTCATGGCCTCAAGTCCTTTGAAATGCGCCCTTGTGTGTCAGGTGCCTAAAGTATTCACAGCTGGATGGATGCTTTCTCTGTCTGGGGGCTGGTCTGGCTATTTCGTCTTCCCTAGGCTCACGCACTATCCCTCCCTCCTTCCTTTCCTGTCTGGCCTATATTTTAGGTTGGGTGGGGCATTGCCTGGAGCTCCGCAAGGTTTGGGTCACTGAAGGTAAATATTAACCCATCCATCTGGTCTCCATCACAAGCTTGTCTGGACTGGCTTTGGGGGACTTAGATTCTTAACCTAGTACCTGAATTGCAGGCCTGCTTGGTAGGAAAGGGCAACCATTCTTTGCTAGGGATTGTGTCCTGGCCCCAACCTTCTCCAGGACTACAGCAAGAGGACAGGAGGCTAGCCCAGGGTCACATAGCAGTGGGGGTGGCCCTGTAGCTAGAACCTAGGAGTGTTACCCTGCAAAGTCCCTACTTTTCTCACGGGAACCTGGAATCATCCTTGTTCTGCCTGGCTTATCCCAGGATGCCATGGATGGAAGAGGTGCCTGAGGTTTGCCCAGCTGCCACACTTGGTCTAGGCTGCTGCATTTCTTCTTGTGAGGTGTTGCCAGGTGTGCCCAGCACACCTTCATGATAGAACACCATGAGGTGTCCCCAGCCTAAGTTGGGACCTGGGAGTGACCCCCTGGCCAGCCAGCCAGCCAGCCAGGCAGGCAGCTTTGGACGGCCACTCACCAGGCACCGTGAGGACCCAAGTGTTGAGTCCCATTTGGGAGCAGACGTATACATGCACAAGAGCCAGCATGTGGGTTGAGCCTCTGGGACCTGGGTTCCAATCTCTGAACTTTTACTGGGCCCTTGTCACATTCAGTGTGAGGGGATCCTCTGAGATGCAAGAATACAATGCCCAAGATGGCGTGAGGATTGAGTGAGGGGTGTTCATGAGAGCAGGCGGAGCCCTTTACCCAGGCTCTCAGTGGTCACTCCCTGTGGCTGAGAGTCACCATGGACCAGAGACAAGTGAGCTCAGTCCTCTATTACTGGCTGCCGTAGACAGGACAGATAGGGGTCAGAACCCCCAAGAACACAAGTGACATGCCAGTACTGCCAGGAGTTGGTGGCCAAGGCATGTGACCACATCTGAGGCCCAGCTGGTCCCAAAGTGGCTTGAATTAGGTTGGGCTTCCTGGCTTTCTGGCATGACCTGGAACCAGCCCTGCGTGGAATATTCTTGGGCACATGAGTCACAGGGTTAACCTCCCTCTGTAGGGCACTCTTTATTTTACTTTCTGCAATTCCCCCCTAATATGGTCTCTTGTGACTTCTACTTTACCTTGTTGGGTGCCTTGTCCTGGAAGTCTGGCCGGCGGCGTCCCCTGGAGGATGCTGCCGAACTATGTATGGATCTAGTCACAGGAAGAGTCCAAGGGCAGCCAGGTGGACGAAGTGGAGTCACGTGGCTCAGGGCTGTGCGTTGTGGTTGAGTATCCTGTGTTCATTGCCTTTCACAGGGAGGATGCTGCAGACCAGGCCAGGTGTGTCTTATCCCGCAGCCATGATTCCCCAGGTATAGCTGGCATCTGAGAGGAGTCTGCTGAACCAATGAGGGCCGGGACCACCTGGCAGCACCCCTTAGGGTTGGGACCAGCATGGGAAGGGAGGCAGTTAGGCACACAGGGAGTGATAAAGGGCTGAGACTGGCTTGTCAGGGAGAGGACAGACATGGCGAAGGAAGGACGGCTGTGGGGAGGGAGTATCCCATGCCGGAGAGATGGCCCTTGTTCCAAAGAACTCCAAAGGAGAACGTGGGGCTGGTGAGGTGGGAGGTGGATTATGAGTTCCCAGGGATATTGTGAGCTCTCTGGCGAAGGAGCAATTTCAGTGTGTGTGGTGGTGTGGAGAGTCACTTTGGAGACCCACCCGGGCCAGGTACAGGGCTAGGCTCTGTAAGGGTCCTTGGGCCAGGGCCCTTTTCTTTCCTATACACAATTATTGTATCCCCAGTAACTGTACAGAAGCTTGGCCATGGGACCTTCGTGGATATGAGCCGAGGGAGTGAACTGGCATCTCACAGCAGCTGGACAGGTCTTAGGTAAACTGAGGCCTGGGGAAGCTAAGCCTCACAGTCCCTAGGAAGAGATTCTGGGTTTGGAAGCCACTCTGCCTGATTCTCCATTCTGTGCTTCAACCCAGCATGCCAGGCTACTTAAGGAGCAATCCCTGTACTGACTGCCTGGGGGCCTGTGAAGGCTGGCAGAGAGTTCCCGTCTCAGCCACACCAAGGCAGGAGACACACCTCAGGCCAGCCCTGTGGGGTCTGTACCTCCTGGGCAATGGCAGACCCAACTGATTGATGCCTCTGGCTGAACCTCCGGTGCCCTCAGAAGTTTGTGTGTTCGGGCTGGAGAGATAGTTCAGTGGTTAAGAGCACTGACTGCTCTTCCAGAGGACTCCAGGTTCAACTCCCAGCACCCACAGGGCAGCTCACAACTGTCTTCAACTCCAGTTCCAGGGGACCTGACACCCATGGCAAAACACCAATGCACATTTAAAAAAAAGGGGGTGGGGGAGGAAAAGTGTATACGTTCAGCCCCTTTCAGCTAGAACCCCATCTAGATATCCTGTGTTTGCACAGAACTGTTTTCGGAGCCCAGGCCTGGGACTCACAGCTGAGAGTTTTCTGTTGATGTAGCAGAATGCCCTGTGTTAGAAGGCCAGTGCTACCCCGCCGTCAGGGAAGTGACCAGATACCCTTGGATCTGAGCTGTCCCCCACCCTCCATGGCACAAAGAACACCTAGACTGGACAAGCCTTTGTTGGGAGGCCAACCTGTGCACCATAGAGTGTTTGGTCTCCACTCACTTGATGCCATAATCATCCTCTCTTCCGCTTAGTTGTGACATTGCCCCCTTCTCCCTCATGAGGTCCACTGGCCTGCCAGGTACCGCAGCATGTGTTTGTAATCTTAGCACTTGGAAGGCCGAGGTAGAGGGTTGAGGCAGGGTTGCTGTGAGTTTGAGGACAACTAGGGCTGCATAGCAAGACCATATCTGAACCTCTCTCCTCTCCAAATAAAAACCACTGCCTTGGATGGCTCAGGAAACCTGTAAGTGTGTGAATTGAGGGGAAGGGACACATTGGACTGGTTCTCAGTCTTGGTGGCAAGCTTCATTACCTGCTGAGCCATAATTGACATTTAATAAGCAAGTTATTTTTCAGGCCTAAAAGGAAGTGGAGGCCTGAGTCTCCATGGTTGTGGCTCTCCCTGGGGCTGGGTCTCTGGGCTCATGTCTCTAAGGTGATCCAGTGCAGCCCAAGGAATGGAGGTCCTCTACCCCCACCCTAAGGCCATGGTCATTGTTGTACTTTGCATAATGAAAGGAAGCCCATCTTGTTGTCTTGATTGCAGTTTCTGCCCTTTCCTGTTGACCCTCCCCACCCCTGTCCTGGAGTCACAGGAGGCATATGGAGACTTTGGGAGAGATGAGGTTCCCCACAGTGAGGGCTGCTGTGGGTCAGACACTGGAGGGAGGCCTGGTCCCAGCACAGAAACTTCACTATCCCAGAAAGGGCAGTGATGGGGGCTGGGACACTCTCGCCTAGGACCTAGGTGGTCAGTGCTTGTCTTCTCCTTCAGGAAGCTGACCTGGGGCAAAGGAGTATTTCTGCCTTCCCTCCTTCCTTTCAGGTTCCCACTGAGGCATTTTATATGAATGACTATTTTTATTGATTTATCAATTTATTTGCAGCATTAGGGCTTGCATGCAGGGCCTCCTGCAGCTCATTTAATTCTTCCTGTGCCTTATGAGTTGAAGGCTCTTAGTGCAGGAGGAAGCCAGGATCAGATAATGGAACCAGTGTACTCCAGGGTCCTGCCCCACTCACTGGGCCACATGGAACATATAAATTTGGTGACAGAACACATTCTTCTAAAGAGAGTGGTGAGGGCCTGACAGTGGCACACAGGACATTCAAAGGATATGTGGTGGGTCTGAGGTGGCTTCAGAACAGGAGGGATCCCGGGAGCAGTGTCCTCCATTCTCTGCTGTGCCAGCAGAACACAGGCAGGGTGGGGTGCAGTTTAGGGCTCTGTGATTTCAGCATAGAGAGGAGGGAAACTGGGCTGGGGAGAGCAGGGAGCATCAACTAGGGTGTAGGCAGCCTTGCGAAGCGTGCCTCTGAATAGTCATCTCTAGTTTTTCCTGTCATAATAGATAAGGAAAGAGGGCAAGAGTCTGGGGAAGTTCTCCGCCTGGGCCAAGGTCATGGACTTGACTCCGCCCCAAGACAGCAGGATTCAGGGCACAGCCTTGTCAGGGTTAAAAGCCTTCTGTCCTTGACAACCCCAACCCAGCTTCCCCCCTGCCCCAACCCCTTCCACACCCTGGGTAGACAGACAGTATCTTTTCTTGGAATCAAGTGTAGGTGGTGCTGGGGAAAGTGCTGGCCGGATCCTGGGGCATCCTGCCAGCTCCCATGGACTCTGGACATCGGAAGTAGATAGCCAGGTTAAGTTGTAGACCAGCTGCTGATAAGCTTGACTTTGGGTGGCTCTAAGCCTCAGTTTCCTCTGTGGAATGGTGGTGCCAGGTAGAGTCTGGCTTGGGGCAGGGTCAGAGCGTCCAGGCTTCCTCCACCTCCCTCCGGAGATGATGAGGACCGCTGAAGCCCACTCAGAGTTCTCCAGGAAGGGACAGCTCCATACAGGCAACAGGTTTACATGTTTGAGAGTTCAACCAGGGCTCTCCTGAGCTAGTGGTCCCCAGGCCTTGGGGTCCCCAGTGCCTTGGGGTCCCCAGGCCTTGGGGTCCCCAGTGCCTTGGGCTTGAGCTTCTGGAGGTGGCAGATTCTCCTTCCAGGTCACCCTGCCTTGGGTGGGTGAGCTAAGCTGTTTTTAACTGAGTTTTACAGAGGCGATTTCCTGCTGAGCGCTCGCTGGGGTCAGAGTTGAAGACTCCCACCCTGAGAGGACAGGAGCTGGAGCCTGAAGCTCTAGATTAGAGCCAGATCGCTTCCTGTGGGCTCCAGAGGGGGCCTTCACTGTCCAAGCCCAGCTTTGTCTCTTCCCTGGAAAGCTGAGTGAGTGTCTCAGTCCCCACCTTCCCTCCTGTGACTGCTGCTGCCCACAGCGCTGATGGTGGCAACCACGGCCAACCATGGCCGCTCCAGGGTCCTGGCCTCCTCGCTGGACCACATGCTTCTGACTCACCAAAGGAAGAATGTGGTGTTTTGGGAGCGAGTTTTTAAAAATAGCCCAAGTCTTTCTCCACCCTGCCCCACCCTTCTCTCCTGATCACTCCCTAGAGAGGGCCTTAGAACTCTTTCCACACTGGTTTTGGGGTGCTGCCTTTTGCACAGCCTAGGGAATGGTGAGGGTTCTTGAGAGGTTCTCTAGGATGAAATGTGTGGGTTCAGGCTGAGGCAAGAGGAGGCCTAGCCTAAGAGTGGATGCCCAGTGCCTGCCTTCTCCTTCAGGAAGCTGACCTGGGGCAAAGGAGTATTTCTGCCTTCCCTCCTTCCTTTCTTCCCTCCCTCCCTCTCTCCCTCCTCCCTCCTTCTCTCCCTCCCTCCCTTCTTCCCTCCCTTCTGTTGATGCAAAATCCACAGCTCTCATCTTAAAGGGAATAAGAGATAGTTTATTCTGGAGCCATTTTGAATGACCATAGCCTGGGAACAGAGAGTTTAAATTACCCCAAATTCCATGTCCCAGTGCGGAAGCAGTTTTATGAAGTTTTTTTTGTAGTTTTACAGAGCAGAGGAAGTCACAAACCAAGGCAAGCTTAAACCACATTGGTGGGGGCATCATCAGAGAGGCGGGTTCAAAGAGTTTCCTATAGGTTCAAGATGCTGTCTGAGGACATTCTTAGCTTTTGGATTGGCAGAAGCCAGTGGTCTGCTAAGTCAATAGATAGCAAAAAGTTTTTATCTATTGCCACAGATGTTAATTCTAATCTAGGGACCAAGGAATGATTGATTGTTTTTGGAGGACCAGACTTAGCCCAAGATAAGGTAATTAGCTTCTGGACCCTCAACATTCCAACCTCCCCAGAACTGCAATTCTAGTCCAGCCATCAGTCCCTGCAGCCAGGTATCTTTCAGGAGTTTCCTTAGACTTTCCTTCCTTCCGTCCATCCCTCACTCACTGAGTCCCTCTACCTCCTCTGAGTGCCAGACTGTGCTCCTGGGGCTGTGGCTAGAGTGTGCAAACCAGCCAGCATGCCCTGCCTCTGTGGCGCCACTGGCTAGGAAGGGGCAAGTGATGGAGGCGCACACCTAAGGTGTGAGGATTAGCTAAGTTAACAGAATGCTTGCTTACCTGGCATGTGCAGAGCCCTGGCTCCAATCCCCAAAACCTCACAAACCAGATGTGGGGGCCCAAGCCTGTAATTCCGGCACTTGGGAAGTAGAGGCAGGGGGATCTGAAGTTTAAGGTCATCCTGGCTACGTAGCGAGTTCGAGGCCAGTCTGGGCCCTGCATGAGACCCTACCTCAAAAAAGCAAGTAAAGGGCTGGGGAGATGGCTCAGCAGTTAAGCCCTTGCTCTTCTTGCAGAGGACCCGGATTCAGTTTCCAGCATACACACCGGGCTTCTCACAGTTCAGAACTCCACTGCCAGGAGATCCAATGTCCTCTTCTGGCCCAACAGTTATAGCAAAAATGTCATGAAGTAGTGAAGGGAGAAGAAGCAGGGATGAGGGCCACATTCTGAGCCTTTTGCAGAGGGCCACACTCATAGGATGACCTTGGAGCAGAGGAGATGACGAGGGAGATAGCCACCTGAATACAGGTAGGAAGAACATTCTAGGCAGAGGGAAGAGCAAGGGCCAGGGCCCTGAGGTAGATATGTGCATTGCTCTTTAGGGAACTGCACGGTGGCCCTGACTTGGAGTGAGCTGTGGAGGAGAGGTAGGAGTGGAAGCAGGGAGGAGGTGAGCGTCTCATGAGTCAAGATGTGGCAGGAACTTGTGAGGGTTCCAAACAGGATTACTGTGGCTCCCATGCTGAGCACAGAAGCACAGGGAGGAGGGAGCTGTGGGAGACCTGTAGGGTTATAATAATAGTCCAGGTTAGTGATGCTCATGGTTTGGGTCAGGTGGTGAGATGTGCATGCCTCAAAGAAAGACAGCCAGGCTGTGGATGACAGGACAGGGGACTGGACTTGGCCCCCAGGCACTGGCAGGAGGAGAGCTTCTGTTGTGGGTAGTCAATAGAGCTGGCCACCAGAAGGAGCAGGTGGCTAGCTGTCTATGGGGCTGGTCCACAGTTTGGTGTGAACTCAGTGAGGTTCAGACTTCAACGGCAACAGGAGTAAGGGTGCCTGCTGTTGGCTAGCAGGAGGCAGGCAAGAGGCTGGTGTGCAAGGGGAGGTCAGTCCGGGGCCATTACTGTGGAGACAGCAGCAGGTGGGGTGGGAAACCACAAAGTGGGTGAGGTCACTAGAGCAGAGAGCAGGTGGAGACTCTCTGGTTTGAGGCTGAACCTGGGAGGATCCAAGTTTGAGGTGTGAAATGGGCCAGGGGTGGGTGTGGGGTGCGGAGGAGGCAGGAAAGCTAGGCGACAGCGGCTGAGATGGAGGAGGGAGAGATGAAGGACGAGAGCAGTGGGTGGGTGGACTGAGCGCGGGGGCTGAGGGGTCTCTCTATTGGTTCTTGTATTCTAGGGCTTCTGGTGACCTCAGGAGCCGGCTCCTTGGGAGGGAGCAGACACCCCCTTGCGGGAGAGAGCAGGAGAGCAAACAGAACCCAGCCATGCTTCTTAAGAGCCTTTAGTAGAGATGGGTAGAGAAATGGGATGCCCGTAGGGTGGGGGAAGATCCTCATCTCCATTCTTCCTTCCCTCCCTCTCTCCCTCCTTCCCATGGCAGGGTCTCATGTAGCCCAGGCTGGCCTTAAACTTGTTGTGTAGCCAAGGATAAGCTTGAACATATGACCCTTTATGCTGCACCTTCCAGAGTACTGGGACAGGCATCCTCATGCCAGGTTTTGCACGGTGCTAAGATTTGAACCCAGGATGTTGTGCATACTCGGCGAAATACTCGACGAGTTGAATTTTAGCTCCAGCTAAGGTCCAGTGTGTAGCCCTGGCTGGCTTCAACTTTCAGGGTAGACCAGGCTGGCTTCCAATATGTGGCAACCCTGCCCCTGTCTCCCAAGTGCTGGGGTTACAGGCATGAATCACTCTGCTTGCTAAGCCTCTGTGTTTTTACGGTGGGCAGGAATGTCGCCTTAGAGATGAGCTAAGATGTGTGCTAAATGGCCTCAGTCTCAACCACAGAGAGATATCGCTGCTCCGCACCACACACTCCTTCTGCTTCCACACCACAAGTTATATCTCATTCTGGTGTCAGCACAGAGGCCAGGTGAGGAGCAGGTGTCTCACACTGCCCCATTGACATGCACTGACATGTGAAATGAAGGCAGAAACAGGACAGGCAGGTACTCCTGCTCAGAGAGATGGCAAGAGGCCCGCTGGCTCTTGTGTATGTGTGTGTGTGTGTGTGTGCATATGCGCATGTGTACACGTGTGTGCATGTGTGTGTGCTTGTATGTGTGTGTGCATGTGTGAGAGTGTGTGTGTATGTGGTGTGTGTGTGAGAGAGGGTGTATGTGTGTGTGTATGCTTGTAGGTATGTGTGTGAGTGTGTGTATGTGCATGTGTGAGAGCGTGTGTGTGAGAGAGAGTATGTGTGTGTGCGCATGTGCATGTGTGTGCTTGTATGTGTGTGTGAGAGAGAAAGAGAGAGTGTGTGTATAAGAGAGAGAGAGAAAGAGAGAGATGCAATGTGCTTGAAGAGGTCAGAGGACAACTTTTGGGAGTCAATTCTCCTTCTACTTTGTTAAGACAGGGTTGTTTGTTTGTTTGTTTTTTGAAGCAGGGTTTCTCTGTAGTTTTGGAGTCTATCCTGGAACTAGCTCTTGTAGACCAGGCTGGCCTCAAACTCACAGAGATCCACCTGCCTCTGCCTCCCAAGTGCTGGGATTAAAGGCGTGCGCCACCACCGCCTGGATCAGGGTCTTTGTTTTCTGCTGTAGCTCTGCATACCCCAGCATAACTGGTCCATTAGCTTCTGGGCAATTCTCCTGTCTCATATTGTTGTGATTACAGAGATGTCATACTGCGCCAAGCTGTTTATATGTGTGCCTTTCAGGGGTGGAACTCAGGCTGTCAGGCCTGCAGGATCAACACTTTCACCTGCTGGGCCTTACTTAGCACAGTCCCAACCTAAATTCTTAGCTTGTGGAGTCTCTGTGCATGACCCACATGGTCTGGAGGGCTGGAGGCCAGAGGGAGGGGCCCCAGAAAGGAGGATGCCTTGTACTAGGTCCATACTAGGTCTTTGTTGTCCTGCTGGGTGGGGTGCCATTAGACCATGGTGGTAAGGTCTGTGGGTGTAGAGGGAGGGATGATGGGCAGGTTAGCACCCACCTGAGCGTTTGCTCAGCTCCCAGAAGTGGCTGCATAGTCCTCTTAGTGTGAGGTCCCTTGGTGGCCTGGTCAGGTGCCAGGTCAAGTTTATTCCTCTTCCCATCTCTGGGAGCCTCAGCTGCTCAGTACACTTGTACCCATTTCGCTCACACAGTGGAGTTAGCCTAGCTTGTGTGCGGTGTGCTCCATGGGTGCTTCACCTCAGAGCAATCGCTGTGACATCTGCCTGGAGGTCGGTAGCAATACCCTTCTGCCCTTGTCCAGGGGCCTGCCCATCAGAAGTCTGGGCTAGGCTGTTCCTAGTATAGAGCCTGTACCTGCACTGCGTGCCTGCCACCTGAGGACAGGTACCTGGGGTCTTCTGCAGGCTGAGCTAACAAGAAGTAGGTATTGGCTCGTGAAAAATGCTTATGGAATAGCAAAAGGGTGAGGGACTTGGGGTCCAAGGGTAGAGGTGAGGTTAACCCTCTGAAGGTCAGGGCAGGTAAATTGGAGTCAAGAGGATATTCCAAAAATTGTGATATGGTCTTAACTGTGCTGAGGCCATGTGTGGAATTTTAATGCTTCTGGCATTTGGGGCTGGATGTAGTGGACATGCGTCTGTGCCTTCCCCCACTCATACTCTGTTGCGTCTCCTTAAGACGCTCTCCCCGGACACCGTAGCTCTAACCTACCACCTTTCCTCTGCCGACATCTGAAGGCTATCGAGCCTCAAAGATCATCATTTCCTATGTGATCCTGGCCCAGTCCCAAAAATGAGGGCGGCTGAACCCCCTCTTAGTCTGTCACGTGTTGCCTGGAAAGTGGCTTCCTTTTCCAGGTAGGCAAGCTGGGTTGGGCCAGGCTAGTGGAGCGATGGGGGACAAGCGCAAGCCTCAAGCTTAACCATCTCTACTCTCCAGGTCACAGCTCAGAATGTGGAGCCCAGGGACCCCAGAGAGGCGATGGAACAGTGCTGGCTCTGGGAGGATTTTCATATGCATGCCAGCTTCTGATTCCCAGGCTGGCTGGATTCTGGGGACAGCAGGGTTAATGTGTCTGGGACTGGGAGGGGGTAGGGTAGAGGAGGGCCAGAGCTGAGTCTGGTGCTGCCAGGCGCCCTTACTTGCTGGATCCAGCAGCTTCTCTGGACTGAGTCTGGTTTCCAGGGCAACCGACCCCAGGATCCCCTCTGGCCAGGCTGTGGGGCGGCTCCTTCCCACAGAGGCCTGGGGGTGGTGCCTCTCACCCTTCCTTGATCATTGACTAGGGACTGGCCTAGGAGATCTGTGGGGTGGGGGGCGCCTATGCTGAGCTACACAAGCTGTCCTTTGTTCCCAGGCTGCCTTCATTGACTAAGCCTCGCCCACTCCAGGCAGGAGAGACTCCCTCCCTGCTCCCTGCAAAGAAAGGAAGTTAAGAGACAAGGGCCTGAATGACCCAATGTCTGGGGACTCAGAGCCTAAATGGCCCAAAGGGGAGGAGCCAGGCCCTGCTGTCTCTTTGGTCCACTCTGCCACCCCCATCAAGTCCTTTCTTCTAACAGTGGGGGCTGAAGGACAGCCCTGCTCTCTCTTCCAGTGCCTGCAAGCTCAATGACCTCTAGGCTTGGGGGACATCCCTCATCCCTCTCAGGCACCGGTTCTTCTGGGATGGGAAGGAATTTGTGTCACATGGCTGCGGGTGACACGAATTAACTTCATTTCTGACTGACACCTTGGCCAGTCCTTAGCTGGAAGAAGTCCCGCGGAGGCTTTGCTTGACCATCTGTAAAATAGGATCGCCTGGGTAGGGCATTTGTGAAGAAGCCGCAGTGTCACCTAGTGCCATCCCTGCCTCTCATGGGAGCCCCCTCAGTGTTCAGTTGTCCCCCTGGAGCCCAGCTGAAGCTGGGTCCACACCCCTCTCACACAAGGGCCTCTTGGTTTCTCTTTGCCCATTTTCTTGGCTGAGCTGGTGGTCTTTGGGAGCCTCTGCCAGGTGGCCCTTGGTGCTGAGGGATTCCAAGGGCTAGGCTTTGCATAGTAGCTGTGGTGCCCCCTCTTGGCTGGTACTCAATCCCTCTTCCTGCTCAGTGCTGTCTTCCTTTGCAACCTGGGTTTCTGGGCAGGGTGGAGTCCCCCCCCTGGGAGGGTTTATGCATAGTTTCCCCTCTATCCAGCTGCAACTCATCTCTCTCTACAGTTGCCCTAGCTCTGTACCCCTTGTTCTCAATCAGGGAGATACCCTGTGTTTAGTTGGGCCGTTATTATAGGCACTCGCTGTAAGCCACACCCTGGCTACTGATCCTGACGCAGAGCTGAAGTGCAGCCAAGTGCATCCCAGGGCTTCTAGGCCAGTGAGCAAGACCCCTGTAATAGGGGCTGTGTCATCAACCTTGTGTGCGTTCCCATGTTCTCTTTAAAATAACCTCTGGTCTTAGGACTAGTCATACCCCGAGTCAGCACCTCTGTGTGATCATTTTAGAGAGCGCCACAGCCAGGCCCCAGAAGCCACTGTGTGAGGTGAATCAAGGGAAGGATCTCAATGGAGAAAGTAGGACTGGGTTTTAATGGTTTAGTAGGAGTTTGATCGAGAGAAGATTCCACCTGGAGAGAACCTGAACAAAGGCCCAGAGATCTGAAGCAGGTTCCCACCATCCTGGGCAGCAGAATTCCAGGACAGGCCCGGAGCTGCTGAGACCAGAGGGGACAGGTGAGGGGCTAACCTGGGCTAATCTTGTTCAAACCTGGATGAGGAAGGGACTGATCAGAGTGGGCAGTCATTGGGATAGTCATTGGGGTGCCCAAGATGAGAGCTAGAGAGACTGTGGGGGACAGTGGGCCCTGGGGCGAGCTTAGGTCCGGTCCAGCCCAGGCTCCTTACTACCCACATCTCTATTCTTCACCCTTGCCGCCCACCCACCCTTGCATTCAAGAGCCAAACATACTGCTTCTGAAGCTGGAGTTCCTCAGTTGGGAGCCCAGGACACAGCCTGTTCCCTGTGCCTCATTCAGGGGTAGCCAGAAGCTGCCTGGTGCAGACTAGTGCTGCCCCCCCACCTCCCCCCCCCAGTACTACTCTCTCCTGTTCTTCTATGTCTGGGTTATTCACAGTCCTTTCTGAAGTCTGGGTCCCCCCTGGGAGTGTTTCCTGGGGTTCATGAGTGTGGAAGGGGGATGAGAGCTGGTCATAGAGCTATGCGCGCGCGCGCACACACACACACACACACACACACACACACACACACACACACACACACAGTGCTTAGGAACGTAAGTTCAACTGGTGAACCGGCTACCACCAACCTAAACTTTGATCTCCCAAGGGAGGGAAAATGCCAGGGAAAACCAGGGCCAGCTGATTGGATTACTAGCTGGGAGGGAAGTCATGTCTGAGCGAGCTGCTGTCGAGGGTGCTGGGTGCTTCTTCTCCGGGGTCTGGTCATGGAGCTCCACACGATCTGGCCACCATGCGTACCCCAGAGCTCAGACTTTCTCCCCTGTTCCCCTGTATCTCACCCTGTTAAGTACCACCCCAAAGAGCAGATTCCTCCACCCCATTCTGCATAATGTGACATAAAAGGGAGCAGCTCTGGGGTCCACTTGCCTCTCCAGTATCATTTTGAAAGGGTGCCTGCAAGAGGGGATAATCTGTAATCCTTCCACCCAATTATCACACGGCTGGCGTCTCAATTTTAACGGTGGCCGCGCTGGCTATGGTGGAATTTCTTGTGGCCATGGAATGATCATGTCCAACACTTCATCTTAGCTCAGGACAGTTCTCAGTTCTGGACAGGTGTTCCCTGTCACGGCTGGCATAGCCAGAGCTGAGATTTCCGCTCAGAAGTGCCTGCTTAAAGATTCCTACTTTGAGCCATGGCCTTCGCAGTCACTACCTGGCTTATGCTGCACCCACCCACTTGGGAAGGCTCCTCCCTTTCCCTCCACTCAGTTTCCCCTTCTGGGTAGCGACAACACCACCTTGGGGCCGATTTCTGGTTTTTGAGGGTGTGCTAATGATCATGGGGGAGAGGGTGAAGGCAAGAGGGTCGGAAGTTTAAGGTTATCCTGAGCTAGGTAGTAAATTTGAGGCCAACCTGGGCTACATGACATCCTGTCTCAAACAAGAAGAAAATGCCCCTAGAGTGACTGAGGGTGTTTAGTGTGGTTCAGCAGTTCTGAGGCCTGGGTTCTGTCCTTAATGTTACCACCAACCAGAGAAAGTTTGGGTGGGTTTCATAGTGTGGATGGCTGCATTTTCTTTCCCTCCTCAGTGCTCACTGCACTGAGGGGCTGAGGGCCACCAACACGGGCAGTAAGAGGCCTTCAACCACATCCACCTGCATGTCAGGCTTTTTTCCCTTTTTTTTTTTTTTTCTGACATAGGGTTTCTCCGTGTAGCCCTTGCTGTCCTGGAACTCACTCTGTAGACCAGGCTGGACTTGAACTCACAGAGATCCACCTGCTTCTGCCTCCCTGTGCTGGGATTAAAGGCGTGCACCACTATCACCTGGCTGTGTGTTGCGGTTTTATCCTGGCTCTGCCTGCCCGGCCCCTTTTCTCTTTGCACTGCTAATATACAGCAGGGGTGCTGAGGTTGGGGCTCGGTGCACAATCCTTGCCAGGCCTGTGCGAAGCCCTGGGCTCAGCCCTCAGCCTTGCATGACCTGGATGTGTACACATCTGTAATCCCAGCACGCGGGAGGTGAGCACAGAGGAGCAGAAGTTCAGAGTCAGTTTCGGCTATCGAGGGCCAGCCTGGTCTATCTATGTGAAACCTTGCCTCTAAACAAACAAACAAAAAACCAAAACCAAACCAAACCAAAACAAAAACACAAGCCACGTGGTGGCGCACGCCTTTAATCCCAGCGCTTGGGAAGCAGAGGCAGGCGGATCTCTGTGAGTTTGAGGCCAGCCTGGTCTAAAAGAGCTAGTTCCTGATTATTCAGGTCTGGATGGCCAGGAAACAAATGAGCAATCTCAGTTTATATCAAGATATACCTGAAACTGACAGGATTCAGTATGTTTAACTGAAATGTCAAAACTTAGACACAAATCATGCAACTCAATATTGGTTAAACTGGACCATCAAGATAGGATGCTCCTTAATCTGTAGGTATGCCTCTAGGTGTGCAGT